>DWPV01000160.1:0-36875 GCA_018251915.1 Urbanus proteus proteus
CATCCATCTACCGACCGCGCCCGACGTTGCTTAACTTTGTAGATCGGTTAAGATCTACGCAATCTACAGGGCTATGCGCTTTTGTATCCGCAGGGCTATGCGCGCTTCTGTGACTACGTCTTCAATTACCAAAGACAAACTTAATGATAGAGCATTAATCCGTTCGATTCACAAGTTTTAATTAATTAATGTTGTCGTGTTAATTTGTGGACGAGTCGATCAGTTAGTTTGTGACTAATTGAGTGTGGTGTCGCTGTATGACGGTTCGTTAGGTCTACGTTTACAATTTAAAATATCAATTTGGAATAAATAAATTTATTTCTACGCGTATTCGTAAATATTGAAAGATTTTTTGTACACACAGGTTGGCAAAATGGAAAAATTACTGTTTAAGTATAACTAGTTGTAGCTTAATGGTATGTTAGTCTCTCGGTGAGAGTCCGAGGTTCGATTCTTGTGATTTAACACTGAGTGGCATAGGAGCCGATTGGTATGGAAATCGCTGTCGCCAATAAACACAAAAAATCTGTACCCAATCGTATTCTTACCACTAAGACACCTGCACTTTTGTTGGTTCTCTGTTGTCAAAAATGAATGAGGCACGTTTACGAAGGTTTTACATAAATTTTACAACCCGCAAAACAAAATATACGTGTCTCAATGACTGGGACTGGCGTTAAGTATGCTAAGTTGATCATAATGGTAGTCGCCTCAATTCCTCACGAGCCACTTCCTGTTGTCTCTTTCTTTCATCTGACAAATCTGTGGTTGATTATCAAACTTGGTTAACTCTACTCTTGAAAATGATACAAATCCTATCGTTACCCAGAATGGAGTTAACCAAGTTTGATATTTAACTACAGAAATAACATATGATAATGTAATGTAAAGGCACGTAATTTGCTGATGTATTTAAAATAAATTTAACATAAATAAAGGGTTTACTTGGCTTAATTCTATACGAACAGTGTTCTGAATGCATTCATTATGTAATTCTGTGTATTTTAATATGCAAATACCGTGTATAATATTTCCGATCAATCGAGCCACACAACTGCCTACACAATGAATTTCAAATTATATTTAGGGTAGCGATTGACTTGTATCGTTTTACTGTAACGTCGGTATATCTTAATAAAAGCGTGCTTCAGTAGTAATAGGAATAAATTTGGTTATGAATCACAGTTCGACTTTAAGCTACATGTCGTAAGATAAAAATATTTTTTATGTATTCTCACGACGTCTCACGAGAACAGGAGGATTTAAAGTTAATCTTAACAGAAACAACATTAAAGCCAATATTTCCTGAGAAGGTCATCTTTAATCTCAGAAGAAGTGCTGCTTAGACTAAAGTCAACCGCGCTAGCCAAGAATGAATTGGTACTCTTCAAACACATTCGTAGAACTTTAAAAAATACTCTTAGACATTTCCTCGCAATAATTTTCTTCGCTCTTATAACAAGTAATGATTAATTTATCAATAAAAAGATATCTTTAAGAAATCAGTACAAGATTCGGACTAACATCCCTTGACATAAGAGACCAGATTTTTACCACTATCACTATCGCTACCACTTCGTCCGTTACTACTGGTAGAAAATGCTTTTTATTAGCATTAAATTCATCTTTTGTATCACAAATTTATTTTTGACCAATAAGGAGTTAAAATGCACATTACACAAAACAACACAAGTCAAACACCACCCTCACGCTACCATATCGTGATCGCACTGAATCGTATTGATTTAACCAATAGCACGCTTCAGCTTCATCATAATATTAATTAAGGCAAACAAATAATTCTGATAATATGGATACCAATTTTACGAATAAATGAAAATTGTTAGTAATATTCATGATGAAAATTAATAAGCGCTAATACAATTATGGATTTTTCACGCTTTGCTTGTTGCATTGGAACAAAAGAACGTGTCTTTTATTATTTTTGTATGTTTGAAGTTAAAACTTTTAATGTTAAACAAAATTTTGTGTTAGTTAAACAAAATTGAATGAAGTTTAATAAAACAAGTAGTTCTTTAAAATCAGTTCCACCTATAAGGCGCCACTACACTTAGGTATTTTACAACTACTACTTATAACAACAGTGTTTGCCGCATTTTCCTTCTGTTTTAATTCACACTAGCTGATCCCCGGTTTCACCCGCTTTAAAGAATTAAAAAGACATACATATTTAAACATAAGTGATACCCAGCGCTCTCACGATGAAGCGCGTGTGTGTGTGGAGCGCGCGCTAATATTTTTTTCGAAAATTAAAGTAGCCTATGTTACGCCTTAAACCATCACCTATATATTTAGAAGATTATCTCAGCTTAACAAACAGACAGATAAAAAGACAGGCAGACAGACATTTTTTATTGCATTTTTGTTATAGGTATCGTGTATACTTATTATATGCATTGAGAAAAAAGTCGTTATTTTAAAATCACAAAGACACTTCAACTTTATTTATTTGTATAGACTTCCCACGCTGTTTTTTTCTTCTTTTTATTTTTATGTTGTTTTTGTTTATTACCATTAATTAATTATTTTACAATTAATTGTCTCTTTCTTACTCTGTCATTCTTTCTTTCTTCTCACATACAAAGATTCTCATTAATCACTAACTAGTTAACAACTCCTCCCCATTTCTCCAAATAGGTGCTAAATGCAATCTTGGTGGATAGCTAGACTCATCCCTCACCCCGGGTTTACTTGAATTAGCACGCCAACAGCCGAAGCACTGCTAAATGGCTGTGGGTACAAAGCTCAACACCCAATTTATGACTGTTGTGATGTTCTAAATGATAGTGTATTGTTGTTAGCTAAACTGGTAATATTTGTTTATATCTTCCTATATCTAATTGGATAGTAATATAAACAAATAATACATAACGCTTCACACTTATAGCCCCACACCAGGATTCCCTGTATCGTGGGTGCCATGAACAGCACACAAGACAAGGACACACACCCAGTCCAAGAACGGAAATTTAAACTTATCATTCAAATTTTTGCTTCGCTGGGAATCGAATCCAGGACCCTCGGATTAGCGATTAACCATTGCACTATCCGGGTCGTCAACCTCTTAGTGTTTATTTATCATTTCCTGAATGCAGTTTTTAAATTCTAACGCATTTATATACCAAGGCAAATATTATTAGACATGTTTTTGAACTTGTTTAAAAATTCACGTAGGTAATTATAGTTGAAATCGGGTCCACTTACAAAGCATCAACGCTACAGCTACTTCTACCTAATAACAGCAGTGTTTGCCAGTTTTTTCTTCTCTTTCCTTTTTCTTCTTTCCATCTTTACCAAACTTTTTATTTAATTTTTATTCTTTCCCTCTTTTCTTGCAAATATTAGGGAGATTTTTTACTCCCTATATTTTACTTATCTACTCGAAATATAAAACCTAAGGGTTTATTCACCATCGCATGAAAGTATTTTTAAACATATTTTAACATTATACCTTACTACAGCAAACAACTTTTATAAATCTTGTTTGAAAATGATAGCTGTTAATAATCATTTTGATGAAACGTTATCATAAATAGAAAGGTTTAAAACGACCGTTATAAGACTTTTTTACTTAAATTAATTTTTCTTCGGTTTCTGCGCAATAAAAACCTAGGTTAATGTTTACCTTAGCGAAGCTTATAACCTTAATAATACAGATCAATCCGTTTAGCAATCATATTAATGGAACTCGAAAACAAAATCTATCAGATATCATTAAACAGACTTGAAATAAAAACTGCATTTAAATTGAGAAATAATAAAATCAATGCTTCTTATTCGGATAATAGGATAAAAGCATGGAAATAAAGTAAAGAACAGAACAAAATTTAGTCCAATTGTACGGAGAATCGAACAAAAGCAAAGGCGAAAAATTAAAAGCAGTTGGTTAAATGCGATCATTATTACCCGCTTCACATGTATAAGGCCTCTTCCACATGTTCAATACAATACCAATATTATATGATCATCAATATATTATTATACAATATATACATATACAATATATATTGTATATAAGTAGGAAATTTATGTATAAAGTACTTATTTCTAAGTAAATATTATTAAGAAATATGAGGCGGATACAGTTTATTTTTATAAATTTTGACGTTGTTACAAAATTTTTCACAAAATAATTAAACTTCTGGTCAGGAAAACATATAAACTTAACGTTAGCACAGACTATGCGACAATATAAAATGTAGTTGTATTCTAATTCGAAGGGTGCGTTATGGCAATAGCTCCCTATTTACACGACGATTTCATCTTAGTTTTTAGCAAATCAACGCATTTTGGATAGGAATATTATAATTATTGTTAATACTAGCCTTGATTTGATTACATATGTAATCTGTCCAAGGCAATCTTACCATCAAGTATGCAGACTCAAGCGATAGATACAATAATTAAAAAAAAAGCTATTAAGCAACTATCAACTTCAATAACAACTGAACGTGTGTCAGTCGCCTTACGATTTCCGAGCAAGTGCAGGGTTAATCAACTTACCGAAACAAATGGTATTGTTTACTTTTACCTCTTTTTGCTACGTATCGCTAGATATAAGCCACCTGTAGCGACTTAATCAGAGTTAAGTGAAATTGTAGCTAACGAACATGGGTGTCTATAGGAATTGGCTTTTTCATATTACGTTTATTTTAGTTTCTGTTTATGCGCAAGATTACTTGGAAGGTGAGTTTTTAAACTAAGTTTTTTAAGCCCATTTTAAAATAACTCTTTCTTTACTTTAGGATTATGTCATGGTGTCACAAAAACACCAGTTTATAAGTAATAAAATAAATTAAGTACAAATATTTGGTGCCAGATAATATTATTATGATAAATAATTAATGTGATACTTATCAAGAAAACAAATACTTCGCTAATAATTTATTAGACGTGTAATTGTTATGGACCCCTGAACATGTCACAGAATATGACAACACTATTTCCTCGAACTGCCGGAAGATAATAAGTATTCCTCCAATGGGCAATAAGTATATCTTGTCATCCTTATTATATGAGTATTCTTTGCTGTTTATTATTTTTGACAATATTCTAACCAGAAATAAATATGATTGTTATAACAAAATGTATGAAACTACGTGTTAGATTTATCTATTAAGTATTTTATTAACATCTGATATTTTAACTTATTAATATCTAGTATTTGAGGTATATCGTTTTTTATTCAACACAGATAGTTCTAATAATAAATATATGCACAAGAGTTCATCAGAAATTGAGCGTAAAGTCGTCCCTTATAAAAACTAAATATCATTAAAGTACATCCCAAAAATACCTCTCTATTCGTTACAAACATCAAAATAAAATGAAAAAAATGTTGCAAACCACGCGAAATATCGTCGACATTTTATTTAACAAAATATTTTTCCCTCGTTACCGCTGTCACTGGCCATGCAACCCGAAATTCTCCCGCAAAATTAAAGTAAAATATTACAGCGATAAGACCCAAATAAGTGTAATTAAGAGTACAAAAACATCTACAAATTTCCCTATTCCTATTTCAGACCGACATAAATATCAAATCGCGACGCAAATGGGGCATCTTAAGGAAATACAGAGACGATTCGAGGTCAAAGGAGAGAATGCTGTCGCCGAGTTCAAGAAATACATTAACGACATCCAATCGCTGGCACGAAAGGAAAACGTGACAATAACTTTTAGGATAAAAGTCGAAGCGTTCTTCCCAAAACAGAAGTTCTTGAAGAAAGATCTACTGAAGAAGATCAAGACGAAGAAGTACAATGTGCCATTGAAAAAGAAGAATATGAAGCTATCGAATTTTGAAATAGTGTTACGAAAGCGGGCAAACGAGTTCAACACTCGGCAGAAGACGAATGAGGAGGAGCCAGTAACGACAGAAAAGCGACAGATATACTTCTCAACGCGATCACCATCGCTAGGGAAGTACAAACCGATTGTTAGTCATGTTAAGACCAACTACACCAAAATTGTCCGACCAGTTAGAAACAAAGTAATAACTCTCTTCGTATAGCTTGGTACATTAATCTTTTTTATATATTTATACTTGTAAATAAACTTTAAGTAAAAAAAAAATTGTTTTTATAATAACTTTAAAAACACACTGAAAACCTTTCTTGAAAAGATAAACTTTATTATAATATTATTAGAAGCCTTACTTAATTGCACCTATATCTCATAAATTAAAATAAACATAATTAATTAGGTTCTTCTTCAAAGTGAAGTTCATATAATCCAAATGATAACATAAAACAATCTTCGCCTTTATAAAGATTTAAAAAAACTTAAGTATTATCTCGTGCTATCAATTTACACATAAATTATGGAGTTTCAGAGCTTTTAAAGTTACATGTAGTAATTTACAATTATCAGTCTTATAATTATGAACTCTTTTCCCTATTTATTTTACGGCAAATTGTAATATAAGTTAAGTGCTTGTTCAAATATAGAGCAAGTTACGCTGTCAGCAGACACTATAATAATGACAACGTTAAGTAGCTTACCGACGAGGCATTCCACTTGTTCATAAATGAACAGGTGCTCGTTTTTAGTACACTTTTAGTTATGACACTAGTATAACTTATGTAACTTAACAAATAAATGTTACAACACTGAAGATTTTACATTAGACATATATGAGCGGCAAGCCATTTGTATTTATTAGAAATGGCTAAATACCAAATGTTATAATTTATTATGCTGAAAGATGTTAACAAATGTGAAGATTAAACGATTAAATTTGTCCGGTAGCAGTTTTAATACAGCAATGTTGTATTAAATAGGTTATATAAATCTTAATAATATTAAAATGTTTATTATCGTAATTTAAAGAATATTTTAATGTTAAATTAAAATATTCTTTAGCTTTTCCGACTAATGTCAAAAAGCAGCAGTATGTGGGTAGTTAGGTTGTCTGTGATTCAGTATTTAAGACAGCGAGTTGTCAAAGTGCATTCATTCACATTTGATCAGTGTTACGAGCTGTTGCTCTCCTCGGAATATAAAAGTGCAACAATATAGGTGTGATGGCGGCATCACGCCGACATATACATACTTAAATTGGGATCCATACAAGGGATATTCCATACAAGTAAAGTAGTTTGCATATACATCGGCTTCTTTCGTCTGATCTTGCATCTGAAAAAACTGGTTATAATTTTTTCAAAAATAAAAACGAATGAATATTTAAAAAGACACTAAATCTGAAAACATCCAACGTTTAAGCCGTAACGTCAACCATCTAATACCAGTTACATCCGGCTCAACTTGCATGGATGCATGCAAGTCACGATGCACTATAAAAACTGTATCCATTTTGTTTCTCTTATAACGACCGCTTGGTACATGCATATTTCAGTTATATTACTTTACGGATTAAAGGGTGTGGCTAACATGAGTATTGAAATGAATATGACGATTTTTATCTATACAAATAAATAAAATTGAAGTGTCTGTTTGTGATTTCATAATAATATTTTTTTACTCAATGCATAATTATGAAAGTATACAGGAAATATAATAATTATTTTTTATCTGACTGTCTGTCTGTCTATTTGGCTGCGGTAATCTTTAAAACGATTGGATCGATTTTGTCGGGACTTCACTGGAAGATAACTGAAAGTCTAAGGCGTAACATAGGCTACTTTAATTTAGGAAAAAAAGTATTAGCGCGCGACCCACGTGCATGCGACCGTCATCGCTGGTAAGTGGGGCGTTACCTATGCTTACATATGCTAATGTTTAGATTTGTTCATTAAGTTTGAAACACTTTTGAATTCAGACAAAACATTTTAAAAATATCTGTTGTCATTTAAATGAGTTTGTTTGATATTATTTATTATTTTTTACAACTATTTATTTAAAATATTCATTAAGACTATCTACAGACTCATTTGTTTTCGTCACAATGTAATTGCAATCATCGAAGTTCATAATGCTCCCATGTATCATCTGAGTTTGTAAACAACGCCACCTGTCGATTTAAATGAAAATGCAAATTTATCAGAGCAGGTCCGTCCTCCTCTGATGAATGATGAATACTCAGCAAAGGTCAGGTCACCTTCTGATGTGAAACTAATTACTTCGATAGATTAATGAAACAACTAAATACAGATAATAGTTTTAGGGATAATCAATGATTGGGGATATGATTTTATGGTATTTCTAGTACATCCATTTCTACCTACCTATTAAAAACTATGTATTCAAATAAAAAGTCACGTATCTATTACTCAAGGTTTTATATAACTTAGTTCTCATGGAAGCGAACTATTTGGGATTGATCAATTATTAACTGAACTGTACGTTCGTTAAATAATTCAATTACTAAGAAGGCGTACATGTTACTGGGACATATAAGAACGAAAACAGGTATTTAGATTCAGAACAGAACTTAAAATTTAAGATTTAGATGTTTGGGAGACTAGTACGGTGCCTTTAGGTATCACGCGAATCCTCAATACACTGGTCTATCTTTTCTAAAATCTAGAATATTTTACCAATAGTAACCTCAGCTCCAGGTACTATCGGAATACCTTAAGACATGCAAATTCCTTCAGCCTTCGGATCATTTGTATTACAATTACAAATGAATGCTAAGCCACTGACTCCGGACTTAGTTCTGTCTGTTGGTGGGCTTAGTGCAAATGGTATTTGAATTCGTTAGAATAGTTTCTTTTGTTTCTCAATGAAAATACAGCCCAGAAGGTGATCTATGGCTAAAGATTTATTTAAACCAAGCTGAATTAGATTCCTGCCGTAGATTAAATGCAGATGTGCTCCAGCTCATATGAGTTGTATTGCAACGTTTGGAAGTTTCTGTCTTACTACAACGATTCAAAAAGGAAGCACATGAAGTAAGACGTGTATTTGTGGTGACATGAGGTACATGATACGATCGAAATCGTATGGGAACCATAAATGTGGACTGAAGTAAAGGCATTAAAAACCACTTTTTGGTTTTACACAACATTTAGTATTTCCTAAACTGAGCCATAAAGCTGGCTTCATCTAAAAAGATATATGAATCGTGTAAATTATGTATTAAATCAGGTCATAAAATATTTAATTGTCATACCATCTGTGTGTATCTCAGACCGATCAGTAGTTGCGTGATAGTAAGAAACATATATCCATATGGGCGGATCCACCCACTTCATCATCAACAACAGATTATTCCATCAACCTCACTTTAGTAGATTTATGAGATTAGTATGATTTATTTACTTTTTTTTCATGTCATTTTCAAAATATATTCCATTGTTAGCTATAAAATAATAAATTACCGTAGATATTGTTATACTATGTTCTGTTTTAATTACATCCATGGGGATAAATAAATTAAACAACCGACTCAGCCAATCGCAAATACTAATCGTGAAAGCAAATATTTGTATTGAATGGGAATAGAAGTAAATCGTGATACAGCTGTTTGTTTTTAAAGAGTTAATAAATCATGTAATTTTTTTTTCTTTTTTGTTTTTTTGTTGTTACTGTATATCCATCAATGTTTTTAAGGCAATAAATGAATTTATTATTATTATTATTATTATTAATTGAAATAGTTTGCTTGATCCCGACCCGAAAATAGCGTATCAACTAACTCATGATAGCGTACGTCATAATAATAACGAATTTTGATGAACTAGTAGTTTACTCAGTAAAATGATTTTTCTTGATAAAATTAAGGGTCCTTTTCCACCAGTTTTTTAAATGGTCAAAATAACAAACGAGCATGCAGTCCACCATGATGATAAGTGGCAACTGCCGCTCATGGACATCTGTAATCAACCCCAGGTAAGATCAAGGATCTAGCTGAGATTGACCACAGATGCATTGCTACCCCTGAGGACTGAGCTGGAACGCCTCGGATAAGAATATCTCCCTAACCACACCCTTCAGACCAGAACACAGCAGTGCTTAACACTGCCGTTATAAGACAGAAATAGGTGTGGCGCTGGTGCCGCCGGAGTCGAACTACATAGAGCTCTACCACTTTCTAAACCTACGCAGCAGTGGATCTCAAAAGGCTGATGGATAACTTTGATGTAAAAATTTTGTTTTGTTTTAAAGGCTACGATAAAACAGACTTAATATAAGACATTAAAACGTAGCTCTCAACAACGTTAACACTTTGTTATCTATTTGAAGTATCTACAAAGATTTCCATCTTATTTGGGTTATATAAGAGGCGACCATGAGACGTAAGCGTTTAGAAAGCGTAGGCGTATATAAGGGGGCAGAAAATGCTAGAATCCTATGCGTAGTGCATATCTATGCAGTGGCGTTTATTGTACCTTCTGCGGGAAAATTGGGGAAAGCTGTGTACAATTTTAAGCTTTTGTAACAACAAAGTTATACTCCCACGTTTAGGATCTTTTAAAATGTACATAAGAGATTCTTACCAACTTTTATAAGCAATTGCGCGATCGTAGCTTCCATTATACAAAAATGAAATACGATATTATTTTTCTCAACCAATAGCAGAATTGCGTGTTACGTTGTTTTCAATAGAAATTGGTGAGACTGTAGTAGTTTATTTAGACGTACTCCGCACGAGTTCCATCGTTAGTGGAATCAAATTAAAGACTCCACATTCCAATTGAATTAAGTGCCATTTACTGGAATGTACAGACATTTAACTTTACTAATTTCCAAAAGGAATAGGTTTCTATTAGTCAGAGGTCGGACAGAGAACAATTAATGGTGGTAATTATTATTAATGGGGGTACAACTCTTTGTGTTTCGAGTACAAGGCAACATCTATTCCTACTTAGGTATAGCAGCAAAGTACAATGATACAATGTTTTGGCTTAAAGGGCAACATGTTCTCAAAAGCAGGCTTCCTACATAGTTTTCTGAGAAGAATGTATAGGTACGTATAGTACAAGAATAATTTTGTGCTCTTTTCATTCGGTGGTTTATCTTCCATGTTTTTAGAGAGTTTAAAGAGCGTTGTTCACTCTCTCATAGATAAATATGAGGAAGGTAGGTACTGAGTTAAAATGTTACGAAAATCAGAAATTCTACTAGAATGAACGTTAAATAATCTAAGTAACTTACTGTTAAAGATCTTACACTTGGTTAAACACACCTTAATCAATCTGTCTATTAATAACAAAGGATCTCCTTGTTATTGTTATTATCTCATCAAATGGGACTAATTTAAGATATTCTACAACTTCGAATCTTTGTAAGCAAAAACAGACGAAATCGGTTTCTGGGAAAATTAGGCTCTCGAAGTTACTATGCCTACATATTCTTCCAATCAACTTTTTATGAGACTATAAAGAATGTAATAAAGGATATATGCAAGATTAATCCTTGTGTACTTCATTAAGCAGGCGCATTAATTTTTTATAAGTCAGGCCATAAAACTGAAATGTGTTGAAGGCGCGTGTATAACGCAATAACAATTATGGTACGTTTTATCGTACGTAAATATTTAGTCGAACGTTGCTCGTATTCTTTCCGGTGAAATTGTGAGTTAAACTCGTAAACTATATCTTTATGCACGTTCGCGATGTTAAACTTAAAATAACGAGGTTATTTCAGCCCGTTCGTAGATCATTCCCGCTTCTGATACCTACGATATTGTTTTCGAGGAAAATTAATTTAACTAACCGTGGAATTAGAGTTTACTTTGAAATTATATTGAAAAGTAAGGCGTATGTTATTATTATTTCTTACTTTTATCAACAATTTTAAATAATATATAAACCGACACGCAATTCTCCATTTTTGGAAAAACTACGAATTTTAATGCTTTTTTAACCTTAAAATAAAGAACATACTTTTGATTATGTGATTAAAACGGACCAGGTTAATAAGTTTATAATAAATAAATTTAAGAAATTATGTACCCAAAATTAAATATTTTATATAATTTTAGGAATTTTGTCATGTAAGAAAGGACGTGCATTTTGGCTAAATTTCTAACGAAAAAAATATAAGTTATAAATGTTTGTACATAAAAAAATAATTAAATACGCACAAAAGTACAATCAATTTTGCGAACATGAATGCGACGGCGGCGCCATGGCGCCAATTTTTCGAACTTGATAAATATTTACGCTGTATGTATCTACAGTTGTTTCAGTACTGTGTATGTTTGTTTTTTCATCGTGAAATTCTTTAGCTGCAGCGAAACACAGAAACTTTTGATAACTCTAACTTTACCCGGACCTCATCGCTCCCAAAAGAGTCCCAAACACGATTTTCCCGTACTTAGTACGGTTTAAGAATTTTCGAAATTTTACCCACTTAAAATAAATCATATGTTTTTTTAACACCAATTTGTCTTACTTTTAAAATGTCAGCATACCTATTTATGGAGATAAGTTAACATAAGTAATACACACAAAAAAGCTTATGTAGTTAAGTTAACTTTTGTAGTGTTTTGTATAGTCTATTGAACTTTTAAAAAAATATATCAATGTGGCCGTAGCTAGGAAGTACTTATAAGTTAATTAAAATTTAATAACAGTGTACTTACCAAGGCACGGGATAACATGTGCATATGCATGCAATCAGCCGGCGGCTGCAGCCGCATCACGGCCGCACATGGCAATCTTTGCACTATAAACACCGTCCGAAACTATAACAAGCACTAGTCAGTTACCATACAATTAAATTCAATGTTTGAATGTAGTTGGTTTAGGGAAACCGAATGCGCGGCGCGGACGTACTACGTAAAGTAACAATGTTTACGTCGTACGCGGGAGGAACCGGCTCCGGGCGGGCGAGCGCCCACGAGGTTGAAACTAACTGCCGCTCGCTTTGGGCGGGCGGCTGCCCCTTCGCCCTCGCCCCGCGCCCACCAATGCCTTAAAAATTCCTCACGTTCCATCACACTTCTAAACCTTGTTTGAAGTGTTTATTAACGAAGTGTGCCACGAAAATATACTTCAAATTTTACTCCAATTTAGGAATTTTCCCTAATTTCATCAATTCACTGAGGTCGATAATATTGTAGCTAAAATTTAATAATTTAAGGCAAATACCTCTGTCGTGGCACCTCAATCAAAATGATTAAGACGTGTTTTAGTACCTACACTGAAATATTTTATTCAAGTGATAATTTATAAATACTTTTGATTATCTGATAAAAAAATGATAAAAAAAAATTGTCTATCAACATTTTCTGCCTTTAAAAAACCTGGATATTAGTTTTCCGTACTCTTACAAATTAAAATGCTTTCTCATGAAATAGTCTTAGATACGACTGTGTTATTTATGTCTTTCTTGTAATCAAAATATAATACATATATAAATTTTGTTAATGTTTTTACACGAATATGATTATTACTATTCTATCCAAAAATAAAAGGTTATTTACTTATGTTCACATTACATTTTGGTTTTATTTGCAAATATGTATTTCCCGTTAACATAAAGGCACCACAGATTGTCCGATAGGACGTTATACACAACATGTGATCCAAACTAAATAAAAAGTCGAATTTTATGCTTAAAATAATACACATATTCCTACAAAAATAGTAGTAGGTATAAATATTGCTATATTAATACGACATACTAGATTATATGACGTCACAGGAAATAAGTAAAGAAAAATAAAATGTTTTCATACCGGAACATGGTACAATTTAAACTGTTTGGCTTTAGAGGAAATGAATAGCTAATGTTTTGCATGCGCTCATCGCAAATGAATTCGTAACAGTGTATTTGCGAATTTCAGTTTATCATCACTATGCACTATCGTGATGTACACACGTAGGTACAAAATTATCAGTGCAATTTATACCGGTAGACATAAAGTAGATTTGTGTAGGTACCCACTTATACCTACGTAATCCTTTTTTTGTGATGGCTTGATAATTATTATTTAACCAAATCCTCTGATTATGTTACTTATTATATAACTGAATCGCACGCAGTATAGAAAATTTCATATCTACAAATTATATCAAACAAATACATGACTCAGTTTATGACATAATTATCATATTTATATAAACTATGTTTTATATTTTAGAAGAGAGCGCGTATTTTAAATATGTTAACTGTTTAGAATGAAATATTTAAGTTATCTGACATTAATATCGGAACGTTTAAAGTACAACAATATTATATAGGTAGGTCATCAATACTTTTTTTTCAATTATTAAGTAGGTAGATGATAGCTATGAAAATAAGTTCTTTAACATCTAGCACGCTATAAGAAATACATATTCATACCATTAATATACAGGTTCTCTTCCGTGTATTAAAACTTACCTGAAAAAAATAAAATTATAGTAAATTAATATCATGTAATTAATCGAGTGATTTTGAACAATATACAGCGTGTGCCTAAAGTGCAAGCTCAAAGTCCTAAGGTACAAGAGCCATAAATATTGTTGTACGACACATTGAATAAATATTATTGAGAGTGTCTAAACCGAATTTTCATGAAAACACATAAAATTATACCCACATCAAAACTATTATTCTAAAACTTTTTATTTTATCTTTCAATAACTATGTAAGCGTGATTTTAAATAGGTTTATTAATCTCTTAAGCAATTATGAGTATGTTACGACCTGACAGTACCCAAAGCACCTATATATATTTACCAAACCTAGATATATACCTACGTACGCATTCCTCTGGGGCCAACCAGCCATTTTTTGTAACCTGGGGTTCCCAATTTATTTGGGTTCAGAGCATCATGTGCTCGTATCTATAATGCATTTGGACGTGGCAAAAGTTACGACAAGCTGCTATCTTCGAGAATGTTCTTTTCTGTCCTTTTTAACAAAATATATTGATGAACTAAGTTTGAAATGGATCCAAGATCAGGTACAGTTAGGGAATTCGTATTTTATCTAGGTTACGCTCTCTCTACGTGGTAGGTATCTAATATTAGAAAAACTTAATCCAGGAGAAAACTCTTCTGAAGTCAAATTGTGTCACATAAAGTTGGTTCCGCAATATTTATTTACTAATAGGTGGTCCGAAGGCCACAAATATATAATGTACATGTAAATGTGTAAAAAAATATTTTACTGATACTTATTGTTAAAGGAAAATTTTACCGAATACCTCTAATATGGTTTCTAAGAAGTTCTGATGATGTCTATCAATTCGCACTTGGCCATCGCGGTGGACTAAAGCCTAAATCCTTCTTAGTATGAGACCTATGCCCAGCAATGGGTTGACGACGAAACACATGGTCGTTATCTATTTCTATATTATAAAAAAATATTTAACTGAATATAGTCGTTCCTTTCCAAGAAACATAAATAACTTATTATTCATCAATTTATTATCTATAAATTACGAAACAACATAATAAAATATATTTTCATAATCACGCAATAAATAAACATGACGCATCCCGCGCTACGTCATCGCAATTTGAGAAAATTCTTGCAATATATTTAGACACAAACAATGCTGTTACATAAATAAGTAAAAAAAAAATTCTATAGGTAATAGCTTTGTATTTACTTCGTCATTTGATTTGATTTTAATAAAATTGATCATTAATAGGACTACTGCTTTCTCATATTAAGACGATACCTACACGAAAAGGATTTTCAGAAGGTTCATTGAACTTACATTAATAATCATGTTCAGTAAATCACGGCTGTAAATCCACCTTATCTCGTCACGTTATATTGATTTTAGGGTTCTGTACCTTCCGTACACAAAGGGTGCCCACGGTACCCTAATACTAAAGCTCCCTTGTTTATCGTCTGTCACAGGGTTATATCTCTTGAACTGTAACAGACACTTGATATTCTCTTGAGTCTCATTAGTGATATTACCATATTACCTACTCCATACATGCTGACATAAATGAAGTTAAATTAAGGAGACTACGGTGACACAAGAGTTTTCGGCGTTTTTGGTCTCAAAAATGGCGCTACATACCAACATCTAAAGGTGGTACAGACTGAAAGGAGCCCTTCGTATGCGAATCCGCCTCCCGCCTGTTCGGTTTTAATAAACATGTACTGCATAATGAGACGATGTGTACCAATTGACTCGGTCACAATAGGTACATGTGGCCTATATCTACCCATGGCGTTTGAATGACTCGATAATCCTGATAATAAAGACGAACATGCCAGAAACTTCAATCATTGGAAGACGTTTTTAGGCACCTTTCACAAAGTAAGACCAATTTTTTCAAATAATAACAAAAGACAATTTAGTTTTATGATAAGGCTACTGCTTTGAAGATATGGTCTGAAGTTTGAACACCAAACCGTAGCGGGCGATCAAATTATGTTGAAAGGACGACATAAAGTCAATCTTTATAATCCTATACCTTTTTACCATGTTTTTCTTATAAGATGAATGTAGCAAACGAGCATTCAGTTCATGGACTTCATGGTAATCGACCCTAGAGACCAGACGTTTACTTGAGATTAGCCACAATTTAGTTGCTACCCCTGAGAACTAAGCTGTAACGCCTCGGATAGTTATGTCGCTCTTAACATACCCTACAAAACAGAATAGAGCAGCCCTTATCACTGCTGTTGTAAGTTGTATCACGACAGAAATAGGCGTGGTGGTCATTCGGAAACGCGCAGTATTCTACCTCCTTTAAACTGCTGCACTTTACCTGCTGCAACGAAAGGTTTCAAAGGAATTTACCGAATAATGATACCTACAGGTACAGTGAATTTTTAATTCACACGTCCAGCCCATTGTTGTAGTCCCTTTTCCTTCAAAGAGGCAGACCTAACTTTATTTTTAATTACTTAGATTCAGAAATAGTCTTTGCAGGTGTGTTTTAAATATCCGAGGTGATTTTACTGATTATTGTTTTTTATTTAAAACAAATGAATATTCAATTCAATTAGAAGGTAATTGAAAGTTAAAATTAACAATTAATTTCAATTAGAGGCTAATTGAAATAAATCGCTAATTGATTTCATTACCTAATCACCAAAATAGAAAGTCTATGTTCAGTAGGTACCTACAATAATAATAATATTTTAGAGTTGGAGTATAAAACTCAACTCTAAAATCTCAGATAAATAAAATAGGTAGATTACTCACCGCCTTGTTTTTTGAGTGAAGCCAAAAAACCTCGCTACTTTCATGTATTTATATGCACACACTTACACAAAACTAGCGTGGTTTCATGTCAGCACCTTTGTATATTTACCCTCACATAATAACTTTTATAGCCCGCCCATTTTAAAAATGGCGTCATTTTTTTTTTGGAAAGATAGATCTACCTACTTTATTTATCTGAGTCTAAAATGTTCATTTTAATTTAAGGATGTTTCAAGATACAATTTGTATGTAGGTACCTTAGGAATTTCCATATCTATAGTGTGAAAGTATTTATATTGAAGTATGTATATTTGCTTTTATACAAGTACATATCACGTAATTAAGTCACCTATATACATATTATGTATTGTATTTAATATGTAAATAATATTTTATACCTTGGTACAATATTTTTGATAATAAGTACTTTAGCACTTGCCTAGATATTTACACGTAGGTAGGTAATTGTTTTATCATAACTCTTATCGGTGTCCTCATTCTTAAGTAGAAAATAAATGATAGGTCTAGGTATGAAAGAACATTAAGAATGCCATTAATATTTGTGTTATAAAAACTAGTGGTCCCATCACAATGGTCGAAATTCGACCATAAGTAAGAAATTAAAATGAGATTTAATTTGCTAAATAAAGCATTATAATTATAGTTCAGCATTTATGGAAACATTGAATAAACGGTACTTTATACACTATAACAAGTTTATTTTAATTTAGCTTTTTGCTGTTTTTCATTCAGAATAAGGGTTAAATCTTACCCATAACATGAAAATTATCATAGGTAGGTATTTTAAGAATTAAAATACATCGATTGAAATTTACCCAAAGATCTACATAACAAAAATGCTCGCTAAACTTAGTAACGCAGTTAATACCTAATTAAAATTATCTGTATAAAAGAACACTCATTATTCAGTAAAACGTATAGGTAATAAAGCTGTCCGTCAATTTTTTATATTTTGAATAATCTGAAAAAAAACCTTCAATGTTACCCAACTTGACTGTAATAAAACAGTTGAAAAAGAATACCTACGCCAATGTTGATCTACTTATGTACTACAAGCTATTTAGATTTAACTCAAACTATTTTTTATAAATTCAATCATTCACAGACGCGCGGTTCTTAAGCGAAATTACACGTGCAAAAGCAAACAGATTTAGATACCCACACGTGATGCCTACGCTAAAACCTGTGCTCAAAACTAAGCAATAAAATTCAAGGCAAAAGCAATTTAATATAAGCCAATAAAAAATAAGTAAAACGTCGCGTGCTTGTGCGAAAGCTTTATGATGTACTTTTAGTACAGCCAATATGATAGATAAAAATAAATTAGATGCTTGTAAATAAGCGATTGTTTATCGTGCTAATCCGCTTTATAGGCGGAAATCGAACGTCAGTAGATTTCATGACGCCTCTTTAGCGAGTCAAATGTAGCAATAGACTCACGTTGCTTCAATGACGTCACTGGAAAAATGGACTCGGCAGCCCGGTTGTTCGTCCAATCTACAAATAGAAAAAGTACAACTTAACTTGTTTCGCGCAAATTTTCCTCCATTATCTCTTAATAACCGTCATTGACTTACATCACCGCCTCGAAGGAATCAAGTAAGGAAATATCAGCTGACGTCAGTTGGCTACATGACGATTTACGAAATCTAAGTAGGTATACTACGTGATGAGTTGATAATTGGATATTAACCGATTTAATGTCAGATATCTGTGTATGTAGGTATTCAGTTTACAGTATTATCTTTATCTTTAACAAACGTTGATTAATCCGAATAGCACCATATCTATTGCAAAACTTTTTATGTCTGTAATTGGGTCGTGAGTATCGTGACTGTCTAACTCATAGTAATAAACTTACCCCTCTGCTTTATCCTCAGCAGGCTCCTCTACCTCCTCCACACCATTGCACCCTTCCACTACCACTTCCGGAACATCACTCATCTTCTACTCAAAACACCTGAACGACAAACGGAGTAACCGATGAAGCACCGACGAGCCTGAATAGAAGACTGCCACACATCGCCCTTGGTTATAGATTACCATTACTACAAGTTAGATTATTAAATTAAGCGAAGTTAACTTACAGACAACATAAAGCATAAGCATGCGCCGTGGCCAGCAAGCAGGTCACGAACGCACAGTTGGGGCTTCAAATATGTAATCCCTTTAAAGAGTAAGAAGTATACTATTATAGAATAGTTGACGCATTGCATTGCTTGGATAAATATACAAATAGAGTGTACTGGACAAGACGTTGAATCTGTATTCTGAAGAGAAATCTTAAGACTTAAGCAATCATCACATTTTTGATTTTATTAGTATATTACTTATTATAATATTAAACCGAATGTTCAAATAAGAATGTTGAAATAATTGTTCGATTAACTGTTTATTAAATATTAATCGAAATCATCAAATAATTGATAGGAACATAATAGAAACTGGTATATAATGAACATTCAATACAATATTATTCCAACACTTATTATGTTCAAAATGAAAGATTTTTATTAATAGGTTTCGAACATCCTTACAAGGTAAGTACTTCGGAGGGCAAAGGACAACAAGTAGCAATCGGCCGTTGAATGATAGTTCCATTAGTCCCTTGTGAGACGCAGAGCAAATAGAATAAGCTCTTCAATCAATCTGAACCACTTGTCCACAAACTTTTAATAGATTGCTTTCGAGCGTGCCTGCACTTACAGTAATGGGTCCACGATCGTTTTTCCATAAACCATAGTGGATACCAAGGCAGGTACCCCATTGTCCGACCCATATCTATCTACAAGCATACAAAACAACACACAAAGACTTGCATGCAACAGAGACGAATTAAATTAAAAGGGCACTGTCGTGACTCCTGGCTAATAGAAATCGTGTAGGAGTCAATTAAGATACGAAATTTATTAACTCAGAGGGATAGAATGAATACTTTGTTAGCCAGCCAAAATAAATATTTTATGGAAGGTTAGTTAACTTGAACAAGTTTCGTATCAGCTAAAATATATCGACGTAGTAACAGCAACATATTTTTGCTACGTTTAATTTACTTTTGAGATAGTATAATAATTCTTAAGATTCTTTATTTATACGTTGGTTTAGGTAGGTATCTATATGTGCTCAAAAGTTTATAATGCTATTTCTATTGTACTGGTTCCTATTTAATTTTAGTCTGCCTGATACCACTTCTACTTGGGATAAATTTATTTTTTATAAATAAATGTTTGTGGAATTATTAAGATGCTAGTTATAGCAACAAAAAAATAAACGCTTTGGGAATTGAACCCGGGACCCGCGTGTTAGACCCATAGATATATTATGATGCTGACGTTATCAGACCGGTATTATAAGCACTCCGCCACGTGGGTAGTCAAAAGTTATTTCTTTGTAGTTCGAGGGAAGGGACCACACTGAAGCGACACAAGCTAATTGCTCCTTTAAAACAATATTGTTATTATGTCCTGAAACGGAAAGTGTGCTGCCAAACTTCGAGACTTTAACGATACACATAAGTCGACGCGTGCAGGTTTAGCATAAGTTCAGATGACTGCACGGTACCGCGCGGAACGATCAACCGAGCGGTACATGATCAAAAGCCTTAAATTTCCTCGCTGCAGACTTTTCGCAACCAGTGTGGAAGTATGAAACGGTGCAAGTGGCACGCGTGCCTCAATTGAACGTAAACACGCGTGGTCGCAAAAAGGCCCTTATCTGACAGCTACAAAATATTCGCTTCCACCGTCATTCGCTTGGCACTGCAAGCGTCAACTTTGTACCAGTCCGATGTTATAAGGCCATGGCACTTCGGTGCATGTTCTTATCAATTTACTGTTCGACTAACGTGGCCCTTGTGTTATGTTTTAAGAATAGACCTCGTACCTTCTCAGTAAAATAAATATATAACGGTTTCAACGAGGTCTGTAAGACAACCGCACATATATTTGCATGTAGCTCCTAGTTCTACTAGATATAAGGAAAACTCTTTCCTTACTCGATCCGCAAAACTCACAAATAATATGCGTGACTTCCCTGACCTTGATGTCTTCAATACTCATAAATGGTGTGTTGTTTTTTAGTTAGTTATTTGTATATTAATTTCCACTGTATGTTTTCTGATTTTTTTATGATGGCCACTGCCGCCCATGGACGTCTGTAATCAAGCTCAGGTAAGATGACAGACCTACATGAGGTCGGACACAGATGCGTCGCTATCCCTGAGGACTAAGTTGGAACGCCTCGGAGAAGTATGTCTCCCTTTCCACACAATTCAAACCAGAACACACCAGCGCTGAACACTGCTGTTATAAAGCAGAAATAGGTGTAGCGGTGGTAACGCCGGATTTTAACCCTATCAACTTTAAATTTGATTAAATAAAAATAAAATAGCAACGCCTTTGTAACCGACTTCAGGTGGGACTTGTTATAATTTTAGTTAATTACAGACTATGAATGTCAGGTTATTTTCATGCCCTTGATCTAATTTATTGAAATTGTTAGAAATTATTTCTGGTTTCATTCCACAAAAGGTACGATTGGATAAAGTGTATAATGTAATTAGTTATACTTTATTCAAATAATAAAAATAATTAAATGCATATAATTTTATTCGTGAAGATAAACTATAACAGTTTATTCAAATTACTTGTGAGAAATAATCAATTTACATCTAGACTATACATACAAATCATTTTCCTTGAGACAAATATGAATTAACGAGGTAATTCGTGACCCATACATTTTAAGTAACACTATTTGATTGAAGATATATTATTTGTTTTGTTTTATATGGTACGAAATGGTATAATATATTACCAACAGATACAAAATTAGGTTTACCCAATACCACAGTTATCTTAGGAATGTACTCGTATATTCATTTTCAAGCTATTTCTGTACTTATTGATGAGGATAACTATAATCATATCCACCATGACTGGTACATGTAGATAATCATATATTATGTAAGCGCACGACTGTTCAGAAGCCAAGTTTTACGCCGTTGGATCTTTAGGTACATTCTCTCAATTAGATAAACAGTTTATTTACAAAATATAGGTAACAATAGGTATGCCTCATGTTTATTATTTTTGTATTCATTATTCACCAAAACTTAAAACAAAATCTTAAGTATTTCAAACAAAATAATTTAAAAAAACACCGTACATTCATGTGCATGAACTCGATACAAATTAACATAATTATTAAATCACATTTTATCTTCAAACATAGAAAAATCTAAACCACGAATATTGCCTCACTTCACATTCGGAGGACACCCAACCTCAGCACTCAAACAGATTGATGATATGAAAATCAATAACAAACTAAGTCTTATCGCTCACAATCATAGCATACTATACCTTACATACATATTATACCTTACTTTTGAATATTAAAATTATATGACTAGTCCGATGGGATGTTTAAAACATTAACTATATCAAATACTTTAGTCATAATTAAACTTAGGTACTGTCTAAATATGCATAAAAAGTGTATTAATAAGGACAAGTTTGAGATTTGTTGGACAGAATACTGTGGTACAAAATTAGTGCGTGTACTGATAGGTTAGAAGAAAACTATAGCGATCCTATGTCAATTTTATGAGACTTAAAATAAATTAAATAATATGGCTATAACGCTTTATATTTTTTATTAACTGTTATTGTTGGAATTTTTGCTAATAATTGATATTTCTGTCTATTGTCTATGGTCGGGTCGGTGTGTATGTCTGTATTTTTATAGATCAAATTTCTGAACTATCTGGCACGGTTTGGTTAGAATTTTAAAACAAAAGCCCGCACAATATAAGATCACATTTTTTAATTTTCGGCACCTGTCAGTACTCGCACGTACATACAAAAAGCTTACATACTTTTTGCTAAGCAATAAGAACACGTTTTTAAACATTACTTACTTTAATTTTGAACATTTTCATATCAATATCTAAAAGAGTAATATTTTTGTTCATTCTCAATAAAGTACTTACTTTAATTACATTTAACATGAACATTTTAAAAAGATATGGCATATCTCTAGGTAGGTACGATAGGGTTTTGGTTTATACCCCTAACAATTTAAATACATAATAATGTAGCAACACTAATGTACTCAATGATCCTTAGTAGAAATTAATTCCGTTAAACCCCACTTTTCTCACAGGGTAAATCAGGGTAAGTAGCTAATTAAGCACAATATCACAATAATCATAAAACAATTACAATTTTACCTAAAATTAACAGTTATGCCTTTTCAACAGTTTCCTTTATACAAATAAGTTGAAATAAATCAGATTCCTTTTAAACAATGTAAAAATGATTATTTTAAAGTGAAATACAAGAAATATCTATAAAATATATATAAATTGAAATGTAAATAAAAACGTATACATATATAAATAGACAAAGATTCGACGAAATGAATTTTTTTTCAGCACAAAATACAACAAAGTAGAACTCAGTGCGATAATATATAATTTATAATATTTAAGTGTCTTTTGGTCGTTTACTTCCCTATTATATTTGAAATCACGCCTACTATCAGTGGCTTACTAGATAAGGTCTACTTATCATAATCGCACTTAAACAAAATAAACTTCACAGAATTTAAATTTTCGTTATTGAACTGAACGCTGATAATACATAATTATTGTTCTAACAACATAAAGTTATTACAAAATCAACAGACCGTTACCAAATTTCTTTCTCTCTAAATATTAAATAAACAATGCAATTAAAAATTAGTAACAAATCCGCAGATAGAAGAGTTACAAAAATGATTCAATTCTTTAATACTTTACAACTATCAGGCAGTCGTAGATCTAAGGACAACAAACTCAATGATGTTTAATTATATCGCGAATGAACTATCCATATTTTT
This sequence comes from Urbanus proteus proteus, assembly GCA_018251915.1. NCBI lineage: Eukaryota > Metazoa > Arthropoda > Insecta > Lepidoptera > Hesperiidae > Urbanus > Urbanus proteus. The sequence goes on from DWPV01000160.1 coordinate 23,942, forward strand.
TTATTGCATTAAGTACATATTTATTCTTTATAAAGGCAAATGTATTAAAAACTTATACAAAAATAAAACAATACTTTAATTGTATGAAAAAACCTTGAATTTTCTTCACACTGAGTCATTTTAGTTAACAATATCAGTAATGAACATACAGTGAAATGCTAACTACGCATTATTATCAACTTAATTATATAACGATTTAAAGTAAAACATGGTATCTTACTAAGTAATACTTTTTAACGATAGACATGTAACTTTGTGACGAATACTTTTCCATAAAAAATAAATACTTTTATTTAATTTAAATATGTTCATGAACAATTATGGGAATTTGTTAATGATTGCCTACCAGTCAGTGATATGATTTATGCTTTAACAATAAATAATAATTATATATTTTAAAAAATAATGGCAGAAGTAAGCCTGCCATATGATATTGAATTACTGTTGAATTGTGTACTTCTCAATCTTTCTTATAGAATTTAAATTCAAACCTAAACAACAAAACACATACAAAATCATTAATATTATTATTCTAATGCTTACAAAGGAATTGTCAATTATATTTATGAATGACCATAGACTTATGAATTAATCAATATTGTAACATTCTTTGGTAGCATGGATAGGATCAGTCACAATAATTGAATACAAAAAACTCCTCACATTTTACAAAATTATTCATATACAAAAATGAATGCAGTTAACCTGCATTTATTTTACCCATTGATGTATTTGTGCGCTTATTAATATAACAACAAAACCTCAAAACATTTAAATATAGCAGCATAAATTATACTGTCACTGGTATCTTAATTTCTTTGTTCACAACGTAAAATTTGTGTTTTTTGCCTAAAACACCCCATATGACTGCGACATTTTCAATAACAACATTGAGAGGAATGGTGGCTAAAGCCCCACTGATAAATAAAATGAATTTCAAGGGGCCAAATCTATGTATAGGGAAGGATTTCATGACACCAAAAATATACATGTAAATGTTAACAGCACCTGTAAATCCACATATCAGGTCTAAGGCGTGAGGGCATGGTATGGGACAAAATGCAGCAAGAACAACATTACTGGTAGAAAGAGGCAATGTCACCCATGAGTAGCAGGAAATTGCCAGAAAAACTTTGATTAGAGAAGGTAACTTCTTACTATGTACCACTAATAGAATACCTTGAATCCATCTCTTCCTCTGTTGAATGAAATCCCATAGTGTGAATGGGGACTTTTCCCACATTTCCCCTTCAACAAAATTGAATGAGTAGCCTTCACTGTATGCCTTCATAGCAAAATAACAGTCTTCAGCAACGGATCCATCAAGTCCATTATCAAACGAAACTTTTCTCTCGGCACTCACCTGTAAGATAAAAACTGCTTTAATGTTGGTTCTTTGTATTTAAAATATGTCATTTATAATTTATACATAAAGCAGTGAGTAGTTAGTGATTTTTGCAGTTGTAGGATGGAGCAGCTCGTCTCCTAGGCGACACCAAACATTATGAATTCGAGTGTAAGATATTTTTAAACACCACTTTGATAACACCCATAAAAATATGAAGAACACACATAATTAAAAATAAATCTCTAACTATCTGCCTATATAACAATTTTTCTACCCAAATTAAAAGAGAAGTACTTACTTGAGATACAACATATGAGCCTTTCCAACCAAAGAGGGGCCTATGAAATAAATAAAATTGGAGCCTTAACTTTCCCATATCATCAGCAACACGGAAACTGTCGGCCAGTGTAGTCAACCAATTCACAATTTCCTCATTGGCATAAGTAATTAGACCTTGTCCGAATTGATGTTGACCATCCAATACAAAGTTTAGTATGCCACGCACGGAATTCTCGGTCAACAATGTTTCTTCATCCAAGTGAACGACCCAATCATTGTCTGCCAAAGTATTTACACTATCTTCTAGGCAGTACTGTAAAGCTCGTGACTTGAAAAGGGCTCCAGTTTTAGTCTTGTAATCCGGTGGCACAACCACTTCTCTAACCCGCCTATCATTTGGCAGATTTATTGCTTTGTCTGTCACAACTTCAATCATAAAGTTCTCCATGCCCACATCTATGCATAGATTCATATTTCTGGTTACATTATTTCTAACGAGCTTTGGAAAGCCACCTCTTGTTACAACTCTGATGCATATGAAAGGGGCTAGCAGTGGTGATCCCTTCAACTTTACTTTACCAGGAAACGCATTAAAGAATGTTAATCCAGCAAAATTGCATAGCACTTGGGGTATAGTTAGCAATGTTAAGAGCCTCAGGACATACAGTATAATGGTTCCATATATCCCATATGCTTCCCATGGATCAGGGAATTGCTTTTCTTTTTCATCTAAGTTTATGGCTCCTGCATACACTAAGAACAGAAATATGAAGGAGATGAAAAAGATACAATGTAATAAATGTTGCACTCTTCCTCTTAGCATCTGAAACAAATTTTATTTTATAAGATTCTGTTATTATTTTCCTTATCATAACTCGATGATGATTTATCCAGTAATAATTTAGACTTAATATATTTTATAATTTTATAATAGTATAATATACGCATAGGTAATAATGCTCATTATAATTATTCATGGAACTTTCCTTCATATTAAGATAGTGTTAAAACAGGTAGTTTTATGCACATGACTGTTCTTACTCATTTTATTTGATGATTAACAAAGTTGTACTTTGGTTCTTAATACCATGAAAGATAAATCGATATTCTTTGATACTATCTAAATAAAATAACGTTATATATTACAAAGCTAAGAACTAAATGTGATTTTATGTTTTATAAAAAATAGATGTAATAAAATGGAAGTAGTAAAAGACAATTATTAATACGAATGCTTTAAAATTAATAATGATAAAAAACACTCACCTTATAATCGCTAATATTATACTAATAATCACAATAAAGAATATGTACCAACTTCAAATATAAATAAGATGACCATAAATGTTAAATTGGTACTTTTACAGAATGATTTTACAACATAACTACCTAAGAAATAATTTTAATTCAAAATAATTCACTAAAAATTACAAAGCACACTCTCGTCGGCTACACACACTGACACAAATATGGCAAAGCAATTTGACAAATGACAATGACAGTCTGTTATTTTTTAAAATTGAAAAGTACTCTATGGGTATATTCCAATTATAGCCCAAAACGATTTTAACGTCTACTTTATCGTTCCACTTTGCGGGTTTACCTGCGAAAAGAACGGAAGTGACATACAAGCCGATTAGTATGAGAACCACTGTAACAAAACACATAGAAATCAGTGATCTTATTCTTACTATTAGAAAACCTGCATTTTCATTAATTGCCCTGCAGTATTACTTACGAAACCAATATCTATTTTATTCCAATTCCAACTCCGGTCCAATTTATTAATAATGACGTCATTTCCTACTCATAAAACAAGTTTGAATTGGCCGTTATAGTGACCGGTATGATCAAATGTCTTTATAAAGTTTTAATTAAAAGTTTACGTGATTTCGTTTCGTAAATTTATTTTAGTTCACCCCATTTTGAATTCAATCAAATCATAGCCACGGGAATCACAATTTTTTTCAGGACAAAAAGTTAGCTATCTTGGCTGTTTCATTATATTATCCTTAATCCTTAAAATTCGAAGTTGACAACAAGGTATATTATTGTCATGAAGTGTCAGGTCATTAGACAGATGACTGCACAAGGTCGATTTTGCCTGCTGTATCTGTGATTTTGATTTGATCTCCGAGTCGAGTTCGATTCGAGTTCCTTTTTTACGTCCAATGGGTCTGTCTTCTCATTAGGATTTTGTTTACTTAAGTTATTTAATTATACGTAATGGGTCTAAAGTTGATGGAAGTGTAGAAATGTGTGTTACAACTATTCGTGTACATGTAATGAAGAAACAATGTTAAAAGAAATCTACTATAGTGAAGCTAAAAGAGAAAGTGTCTCTAATAAATAACGGGTCGATATGAATATGTCCGTCTCGGATTTATCTGTGGGATGCCGTTTTGCAGATTATTTTGCGATATGCGGTTTAGATTTTGATTCCGGCTTGGAGCCTGATCGACTTTGTGGTAATTTACAATAACAATTGCCAAAAATTTCGTTGTTACCACTTGACTTCATTGTTAAAAATTATTATTGTGTGTTTATTTCAGGGGATAACTTACACATTTCGCCCCTTGACCGCTCGTATAAGGGAAAAGTCTTAGCTCATTACCCTGACAATATCCACAGCAATCCATTTGATGAGCATGCAGTTTGTATGGTAAGCCTGCCTTTGTTATGTTGACACCATATTGATCGAATGTTATTTTTGAACCTTTGATCAGCTGATAATTAACATTTAAACAATAAAACTTCTAGACATATTGATTAAAAATATTATGTGATCTATGATGATAAATTTCGATTTTTTATTCCACAGTTATGCCTGCCAGCTGGCCTTCAATTTAGAACTCAAAAACATTCACTAGAACCAAAATTTCACAGCTTCCTTGTAACAAGAGAAAATGCATCCAGATACTATGGATTTAGTCTCATATTCCACGAAGAAGTTAGAAACAGAAACATCTGTAGTGCAATGCATACATTACAGGTACACTATAATAATAATAAAATAATAATAAGACATTAACATTAATTCATCTTGAATAAATTTAAAGAGAATGAAAACATGTTTCATTATTTACATTATTTCGTTACATTCATAAACAATAATATTTTTGCATAGTTGTGATGGTTATCACTCGTAACAAGAGATTATGTATTACATTAACTTACATTCATTCTAGTAATTAATAAAAATGTAGATTGTTATTTTCTAATTAATTTGATATATTTGCATTACAGGCAATGTATATCACGGAACTCTCGAGTGGGCAGACTCCCCCTGGACACCGGAGAGGCTCAGCCAAAGAAACCTCCAGATCTCTGCCTAGATCTTTCAAACTTGCACCTCATACTGGGGCAGCCCTAACTTACTATGATATTACCAAAGATAAACTTTATGTAGCAAAAAGCATAGCTCTCATATGTCAATATCCCTATGTGAGGGTTGCACAATTGTTTTTAGAGAATTTGTTCAGGTATGCTATTATTATATTAAGTTTCAGGCTTTTCAAATCTCATTTATTTTTTTCAAAATTGATTTATAAAGAATTTAATGTCAATAATCAACAACTGCTCAGGAAGATGTTTGCTCTATAGAGAAAATCACGGAACTATTTCGTTTACTAAGTTGTTTATGAAATTTTAAATACCTAATCATAGTTGTAGCCCGTATTAAAGATAATTTTTAACTAACATCCCAAGGGAAAGAGGTTATCTATTCTATATTATATTAGGTGAATATTTCTATTTGTTTTCTCTTTTATTGCTATCACAAGCATTTTCAAGATTAAAGTAACTTTCTTTAAAATTATGTTTAAAGACCCGGTACACTAACCAGGCTTTAATTGTTAAAGTAATTACTCTTTAGGTAATAATTAGGTGATAATTTAAAAACTAATGTATATCTTCAGGTCATTGCCAAGACAACCTGGACCTGGACTTAGTCCAGAATCGTATGTGTATAATTTATTGTATGAAGTGCCAGTTCCGCTCCCCGGGCAAGCATTGCGTCTGTATGTACCTCCATCCGAACCTCATCTTGATCCAGTACCAGTTGTAAGTATAAATCTATAGCATTCAAAAAGGAGAAAGTCAGTTATTCTCTTACTGATAGGATTTCACAGATTGATGTTAATGGGTACTTTCTATAATTATCAAAGTTTGCCATTATTGTGCCAATGAATTTCAAATATTAAAATATACAAGTGGTAAAATATAGTCTTTATTTTTATAGCAAACGAGAATGCATTGCATGCATGTAAGTGGCCACTGCCACCCATGGATATCTGTGATTAAGAACGCCATCCATAGTCCTCTGAGCGTCTTGCCTCATTGGGCTCAACTCGGGCGAGTGCTGCTTTCGCCGTACCATTAGATGCAAGGCGGTTACCACCCTCTGGTACATATTCCGTGGCTCCATGAGCCTATCTCGTCAGCTCCTCAGAGCACGCTATTTGGCCCTCCTCCGAAGTGCTTCAACTGTCTCTCCATCATAGGGATCAGTCCCGTAACGGAGGACGCAGATCTTATTGAAGAATCTAAAGACCAGCTAACACTGCTATTAGTAGAGGCATAGGTGTGGTGATTGTACCTTAAGGTTCGGACCATTAAGATTTCTACAATCTTAATTGATTTTGTATAATTTCAGGTGATAAGAATGCCAAATCCACCAGAAGAGTTACCGTTACTTGATTATCCACTGCGAGTGATGTTCTCTACCTTAGGTGTTGATTGCGTAGTTCAGTTATTCACTTGTGTTTTATTAGAACATCAAGTTTTGCTAAGATCCAGTGGTAGGTATTTTTATAACTAAATTTGATCAACATAAATGTCAAAAAATAGATAGATAATTAACATAATGTGGGACTCATAAAACAATAAAGTAAAGTTATCTCTATAATACTATACTTGAAGTTATTCTCTATCAGTTTGTGTATGAATCAGTAAAATCCATGAGACTGGTTATTTTTTTCATTAGCTTCAATCATGCATGTGTCACGAGTTTCAATTTATTGTTACAGTTACTATTTGTTATGTGGTTAGTGATGTCTACCAAGGCGTTCAATGTGTAGTGTAGGTTTTACTTTATAAAATAGATTTATTGATCTCTTGATTTGATGAAATCTGATTTCGTATCTAGACTGAAATTATACACTGTTTGACAAACTTATATTTCTTTGTTCAAGTTACAGTCAGATTACAAGTTGCTTTGGACCAAGATTAACATATCCTAATTTTTTTTAATGATACATTACGCTGCTTTTTTATGAAAAATACATCTTTCTACCATTACAACTACTTTTAAAATGTCGCCTGGTGATGAATTTTTCAGGTTTTATAACATCTTATACATAAGAGTCACACATGAAATTACACAAATATAAATATATACATAGCTCATTTAAAATTACATTGGCACATTCATGTACTAATTAAATGTTTTACATTTGTTTTACAGATTACAATAAACTGATGTTAGTGGCAGAGTGCATTGTGTCGCTTTTGCTGCCCTTCTCGTGGGCTCACGTGTACGTGCCAATATTGCCGGCGCCGTTGTATCATTTCTTGGATGCTCCAGTTCCATTTGTTATGGGTATGTAACCAATACCAATACAATATGTATACCAATACAATACGGAACATAATTACTTAAATATTATTATTGTTCCGCCTTGCTAATTCAAAAAGTACCTTCTTTCATGTAATAATGTAGTTCACCAAATGCTAAGTCATCGTCAACCTATTATTGTCCCTCTGTTGGACACGGGTCTCGTCTCAGTGAGAGGTATTTTTGGTCTTAGTCCACCATGCTGGCCAAGTGCGAGTTGGTGGACTTCACATACCTTTGAGAACTTTTTTTATGAAATTCAGATGTGTAGGCAATTAATTTCTAAAACGCACATTAATCAGAGGTGCATGCCCGGAATATGAACCTCGGACCCCTCGATTGAGAGGCCAAATTTCAACCATTAGGCTATCACTGCTCTATTGTTAAGTAGTCACTCCTAAAAAATATACAGTACTATACAGGCAATAACTTTCAACATAGTGTAATAATTATTTAACAGAAAATATCAAATAATGAAACCCAAATTCAAATAATCAAGTGTGTATAGGGCTTGTTCCAAAGACTCTGAAATGAATGAAAGGAAACAATATTCATAGACATTAGTAATCCTAAGTAGACTATCCCCACCAGCATTTTGACAACTATTTTCATCGTAGTTTTATTTTATATATCCCCACTATTGTAACTAATCACATTCACAAAGGTAAAACTTATACATTTTCTATAATATAATGTTCATATTTCTTTTCTTTTTATATTACTTGCTTACTTTCTTTTTATATTACAGGTCTTCATGCCGACAGTGTGGCAATGAGTATTGGACCCAATGGACCTAGAAACATAGCCCTCGGATCAGAAGCTGCTCTATGTTTGGTAGACATTGATAAACCGGATATCCAACTTCCAGAAGAATTGCCAATACTGCCACACAGGACGCCCTTTATAGAGGAGCTCAATCATATTTTGGACAAACATCAGGTTTGTTTCTCATTAAGTGAAAAAATATTAAAACTATTTATTTTGTTTTAATTTAATACTCACGAGTATCAATGCATTTATGGCTGATCACAAGAGCACTTACCTTGAGGTGTACTTGTATGTTCGTTTGATACTTCTTATCCTATAAAAATATGTGTAATGCTACAACATTGAGTCTAATAAATGTTATAAACTTGTGTGATAAGTAGAAGTAAATACACAGCAATAAAATCTCTTAGTCTAACTAATATTAATTGATATCTATTTCCCTCTACCTTTAACAACAAATTCAAATAGGAATCTTAAGGTTTATCAACAGTCATAAAATCAATGTTAAGTGTTTTATAATAGTTGCCTGTAGTAATCGTAACATTTAAGTATATTGTGATGTAGTAGTGTGTAGAATCTCGCACATATATCTCATATGAGTAACTAATTTACAATAATGATAATTTCAAATAAAGTTTATTGTCTTTAACCTTTGTTTTGGGATTGATTGGAGGTGAAGTAAGGGAAGATAAATTTTAATAGTAAATGCTGTATTTTACAGATCCAACGCCCTGAAACAGAGCCTACTAAGCTGGGAGTGCCAATTAACGGTACATCATACCGACATATGAACGACGGCATGAGTAGCAGTTGTACTTTGCCATCAGGTAAATTTATCATAATCATAAAATATTGATTATTTCAGTGTTTTTCTTTCGTGTTGACGCAACCATGCATATTTAGTTGTGAAATATGTCATATTATTTAAAATAAGTAGTCTTAATCTAACTACTAGATGGTTCTATCAATTCTATATTAGTTTGTGGATATGAAATGTATTTAATGATATTTTATCCATTATTCCATTGAAGTTATATGTCTTTTAGTGTGTTAAAAACGAATCAATGTGTAGTTTTAGCCTTAGTTGAAGTTAATTATGTAAATAATTATCTACAAGGTATTATAATATATTTCAATTCATGAAAAATTATTATGTTCGAATGTTATTGTTTGTGTTGGGAGGTCTTTATCTCCATTAATATGTTATTTATCGCAATTTAAATTCAGCAATGGTAAGTTAATAATGGAGTAAATATTATTAAATTGGTGTAGTTATACATGTTTTATATGTCCGTGTATGTTTATATGCGTGTGCGTGTAACCCGTGTAAACGTGCTTATCATTTCGAGTTTCTTTCCATATTATTGTTTTGAACCATTTTAAGGAAAGGCTACGTTATTTTATGTAAGGATTAAAGTATAAGTAATTAGCAGTAGCGTCCCCTACACAAGTCTGTAATTATTGACCTATACTTCCTGTATACTCTGTGTATGTTTCGCAAAAGCCACGTGTATTGTATCAAATGTGCTTATTGTGTGGTCCGGTGTGGGTTCAGGGGGTCTCCGTCGCAAGCACTCGTTCCACGATGTGCTAGAGTGGGATGAGAGCCGGCCGCTGAACGCGTCACCCCCCGCGTCCCCCGCCTCCCCCGCGGCGCCCGCCTCACCAACTAGAAGGGGGGCGCCCAGGCGGATCGACGCTTTACAACGCATCGTGGATATCGTCAAACGTACTGGTATTGGTTTTATTGTTTGCTTTCAACTAATATCTATAGTGTGGTATAACTGTTAAGAACTAGGAAGCAACGGATTGTGGATATACCTATAATCGTCTAGTAAGTAGTTGCATGCATGCGCGTGTTGCCAAATGTATAGGAAATGGTCGTTGTAGAAGGTAAGTGAGGGACAAAATCCCGGAGATAGGTAGGAGAGTTTTCTTGTGTAATATCAACACCCACTGCAGTCACTAACATGCATGCCAGGCGCGGTGACTATTGACATTATGAGCCTCTCGACAACATGAAGGAAAGATACAACAGGAGGTTCGATGAGGAGGATCGACTAAGGAAGTTATACAATGGAATACTTACAAAGATCGCAAAAACGTTCCGAAGAAGGGGATGTTGTCTCTTTAAAAGTGTTACCATACACAAATTGAAAAAAATACCACGGTAAAATAGTTGATCTTATTTATTGATATTAATGCTTTGAATACTCAAAAATAGATAAATTAAATAAATCGACGATACATAAAAACCAGATTTAGTTTGCTAAAAATACCAATTAGTAGCTTGTAAATCTTATAATACAACAAGTAAATTACATAATAAAACATATAAAAATACGATCCTACTAACAGGCTCCGGTTGATGAAGCTGGCAATTGTCAGAAAGAGACATAGTTCATATGATACAAATGAATGTGAACCTTATCACATTGTGATAAAGTTCAATTTTTAATATTCAATATTTCGTTGTGATCATTCCATTCGTAGAAGGTAGATGTTCCTTGGTATCGACACCACTGCCAGTATGACTGTCATACTCGACGATCTGAAAGTACTGTTACTTTGAGATGTTTCTTTGTGGTGAGAATACGATTACTGAATTCTATGTGTTGTTTGGCTACAGCGGTTTCCATACTAATTGGCTCATATGCCCATTCTTTCCTCTTTCTCTTTTCTGTGGTCCCGAACATTGCCGAACCATTTCCGAACGTCAATCGTCCGTCAAGTAAGTGTCAGTACTGTCACCGCTACTAGGCGCGAATTTCGCGATCTTGTCAGTCTTGTTATTGCCTGTGTTACTCGCCGCCATAATAGTTTTGGAAAACTTTATTTTCGTAATTATTAATTACAAACGTGAAAATATCAACCAAATCTGTGTTAAGATAGAGCAGTCCATAGTTAATAATTATTTAACTGATTAATTATGAGTGAAGAAATCGAAATACCAGTTGTCTCCAACATCGGTAATATTGAGAACGAGTCGTCTAAATTACATTATTTTTCCTCTTCTGAGAGTGGAAGAGGCAGCATCGTCAAAGAATCATGGATTCAGATCCACGAATTGACGCCTTAATATCTCAGGTCAGTTATCTTTCCAATTCATGTAAAATATCGTCGGCTCGTACCAAGTCGAAATTCAACAAACTCACCTTCAGCATGACAGATTGTAAGTCGAAGCTAATTTAAACTGCTATCTCCATTACCACATAGAACTTATTCTTATAAGTTCATCCTTCTATTTTTGAGAGGGATCAACATACTGATGCTTATTCACTTGACAGATTAAACTTGTATAGGAATTAGAAAACTTCAGAGATCTTATCCGGAAAGTTATTAAATATTCAAGGGCTTTACAAACCTTGCTGCAACACCAGCGTTTAAGTTTAGCGATGAACTAAAATGTCATCTTAATTTGGAACTAGGCTTTAATAGCCGCATTGTCAGATGGAATACCAGTACGAGGAAAGTTTTAATGATTTTACTACAAAATGTATTTATTGACTGGGCTTTTCTGTAACAAATCAGTTTATTCAATCGACCTTTCATAATATTCCTTCAGCTGTAGAGCATCTCTTTGATAAAAACAACAATTGCTATCGTTAGTTCAATTATAGGATTGAAAATTATCATATTTTAACCCCTCTAAAGAATCTACATTTAAAATTTACATTTACATAAGATAACGAGAGGAGATTTAAGTATCAGACCTGAATTTTCAGGCAAAGATATCTTGCTTTTGTTTTTGGTAACACGGTACAACAGTTCTACAGCCTAATTAACTATCAAATTGACTTCAGGGGCGAGATGTTTATTGGTTTACCATAGGAGATGGAAGGAACTCAGTGCCAACCAGTTTATAATGAGACAACAGCATCTTAAATACCTTTTCCAAAACATCACCTCTGATATATTCAACACCAGGAGTCATTCAGAAGTTCGTTACCTGACCATCTCCCCCGATGTTACTCCAAGAAATACTTAATTTGTAAATCCAGTTCCAGGTATTGAAAGATTCAAATATCTTGAACAACTAGGACTACGAGATACTTTTCACATAAAAGTGAAAAAGAGTGTTGCAGGAGTAGGACCACTAGATTTATAATAACCAGTCTAAGAGCTCTGAGTTTTGCAGTAACCAGACCTCATGAGCATCTATGTATTTCAGATCGATCTGTCACAACTTATTTTTACATACCTACATCCTCCTCGTACAGGCCTGGCCTATCAATATGTTATTTGAGAAAGGTCTAGCACATGACTTGCCTTCCATCAGCTGTTTGTCGCAGACACTTGCTGGATCACAGAGATCAAGAGAGCTCGTAAAGAGAGATCCTAGCTCATCGCGTCCAGTTTATCTGAATGACTCTTTCATAGCTCATCAGAACCGGACTATATTGAAGATGACTTGCCTTCGATTCGGATTTTTAATTGCCCCGCGTCTGATTGCCACAGTTACTTGCTGGATTGTTGAGATCCTAACGCAAGAGAGGTTTGATTAGAATGGAAACTTGGCACAAATACCTAATATGTGCTTACCTACGAAAATGCGTTAAAAATAATGATGCTGTAGGAACTGCTAATTTCATCAGTTCCAGCACATCTTGGTTCTCTCCAATTCCACTGCAGAGTTGTTGCAAAAAATTGCCAACACATGGAACCATTAATCCCTCAGTTGAAAAATAACCTGCAGAATATGGTTTAAGTTTTCAACAGAGCCTTGGCAGCAACATAGTGGTGTCGTTTGGTGTCGGTTTGTCGAAATTTATATCTAATGCTTTGCTTATTGTGTTATGTATGATTAAAACTCTTTCTTGAATATGTATTACAAATAAAAACAAGATATTTATTTATTTAGTCTATAATTATATTGTGTTAATACTAATTGTTTTTCATTGTAGGTGTGAATATAGACGATGTAG
>DWPV01000161.1:0-36792 GCA_018251915.1 Urbanus proteus proteus
TAAAGCGTGAAGGCGTTACAAACAAATAAACAAACAAACAAATAAACGGACTTTCGCATTTATAATAATTAGGATTAAGATATAAAATACTAAGTCTAACAAATAGTTATTATATTATTTTTTGCCAATCTGAAACTGAATTTCTTCAATTTTCAAACCTTCGGTTTGGCCGAAGGTGCCGTGATTGCCGTACAATCGGCTTCGGCTTCGACCAGAATTAGACCTTAGGGCCGACACTGCTAATTTCCTACCTCATGGAAATTCTTCCATGACTTAGTTATGGAAGAAATGTACTCCAATGTTTTGTACTGAATCTTAATCATATTATGCATTTCAAATATTATAGAAACCATACTAATAGAATTTTGTTTAACTTAATTTACAGGAGTTATTGTAGCTACAGGAGACAGCAAACAATGTGACGAATACATTGAAAAACTCCTTGTTCACAAAGAAAGTTTATGCGGTGTAACATTGCAGGGTATAACCGATGGGTCTGATGAGAGCTTTAGCGTTTCATATGAGATATTGGATGAAATATTTACGAACGTTGGTGTGAGTATACACAAGCATTTCTTGCCAATTGATTTTAAATAGAAATTTAATTGTAGACAGAATTTTAAAAATCAATGAACATGTGTTCTTTTCAGGAGTCAATACCAAATAATTTATTGAGAATAATCGAGGGTTGTTGGAGCCCTCCTGTTATTCTGACTGCTATAGAAAGTGGTTGGGATCTTTTTGACGGCTCCTATCCGTTGAAGTTAACAAATGCTGGATTTGCACTTCGATTGAATTTAGAAGTCAACAAAAGTGATGAAACGCCATTTTTCTTAAATCTAAAAGATGTAAAGTAAGTACAAAGGTTTTGAATTAATAAATCATTTTTATTAAAAACAAAACAATTATATAATAATGGTACTGAAACTGATTTTGTTTGCTACTTAAAAAGTACTTTCATTGACATCAAATATTGATTCTGTGTTAAATTATGATTATCATTATGTCTTTAGGATAGAAAGCATAATTTGTAACTTATAATTTAAAATTTGCATTACAGGTACAAGGAAGACTTTACTCCTATCCTAGCAAGCTGTGAATGCCTAGCTTGCAAGAAGCATACCAGAGCGTATATTCGACATTTGCTGAATACTAGAGAAATGTTGGCCAATGTATTGTTGAGCATGTAAGTTTTATTGTTTGTTAATACAACAACAAGAGACTATTTCTTACTTATTTTTATTCTCTGACAAAAATTTCATACGCGTTTCCGTGCTTCAGAGGACACGTTAAGCTGTCGGTTCCAACTGTTATCATTGGATAGCAGTCGTTAAACATTGTCGGGGGCTTTACAGGCGGTTTGAAAACATTCGACACGGGTTGGCCACTATCCCGTATCTCCTCCACCAACACAACAGCGGAGCAGCGTAGTGGAGTACGCTCCAAGCGTCTCAGTTATTCCTTTGACATCCATGAAAGAGAGAGCGAAATATGATGAAAATCTCTTACATGGTCTCTTCCCAACATTTTCTGTTAGGAAGTAATTATCTACTTTTCGCTTTCAGACACAATCTGTATCACTTCGACCAATTCTTCCGTTACGCCCGAAAACATATCGTCGCGAAGACGTTTGGTGTGTTCAAGGATCATATCACAAAACAGTGCAATACCCATAAATTGGTAATACCTATTCCTAAAGAAAAGCCTGAGAAAACAGATGAAACTCCGTTACAGAGTAACAAGAAGAAGCGGATAGAAAATATTGAAGTTAATAAGGAAAGTAATACCTAATTATATTGTATAGTAAACACTATACAACTAAACAGTTGAAGTATTTACACTTAATTATAATAAGTAGTAAGTAGCCAATAAAAAAAGTAGTAAAAAAAATGGATGTCGAGTCTTGCCACATTTACGAAAATTGTATGAGAAATCATAATTGTTTTAAATGTTGGAAAGCCATTTTGCTTAGTAATACAATAGTTGTAGGCAACAATGCAATAGGCATTATCTAATTGCCATCATTAATAGTACGGATTAATATACATGTTGGTATATTAGTTTTGTTTTTACAATGATT
Organism: Urbanus proteus proteus; assembly: GCA_018251915.1. NCBI lineage: Eukaryota > Metazoa > Arthropoda > Insecta > Lepidoptera > Hesperiidae > Urbanus > Urbanus proteus. The sequence continues at coordinate 2,081 of DWPV01000161.1, forward strand.
ATTTATTACTTGTGTAAGAAATAAGTAAAATTAAATCGTTTCTTATTGCATCTTTAATCAGCTTCATATAGAACAGGGCTATTATCAGAAGTAAATTTCAGATCCGTTGCTACTACCGAGGCTAAGATGGTCGCCTCATTGTGCGCCCGCAAACACACCCTTCCAACTTTAAGGACTTCCCCGGTAGATTTAAGTTATTCTACCACATTTTAATCTAATTTGCGTTGAAAAAACATATGTGCCTACACATATGTTTTTTAAACTTTTTTATTTTAGTCTTTTTGCAAAATTTCTTATGTATGCTTATGACAATTTTTCCATTACTCGGTTGAGTGACATACGACTTCATATACTTTTTTTATTTTCGTTGCCATAATAATTGACTCTTGATAGTAGTAGACTCGAAGTCCATTTTTTTGTTAATAGATTAAATAGTAGTTAGCTCATTGAAAGAACTAAAAATAAATTTTCTGTTAATTAAGTGAAAATGTGAAATGCCTAATTTTAACTTTGTAGTAATATTTTTATTTTTTAGTGTTCTTATGTACACTAAAAAAATATGTATGTATGTAATCTATGTATTTCGTATTTACTATGTTTTGTAGATTGTAATTCCAAATTCCATACCAAATCTTTTTGTTGTGTTACATATATGATGCCTTTACGGATTGTGTGTGATATATTATAGCCAATGTGATATACATTTCCAAAATGGATTTTTAATGTTTAAGTGTGCATAATATTAGAGTTTATAGTGATAAGTTGGTAAGTATAATTTGTACGAAAGTTCCTGATTTAAGAAAAATCTTATGCCATTTTTGTTTTATGCAAAATGTATGCATGCATGCAAAATGTATGCTGTGTGCGTGTTATAATGGATACATCGAATTGTTATAATCGACTTGGAAGTGTGTTTTGAATTTCTTTGACTGAGCTCGCTTTAAGAATTAAATGTAATTTCAACATGGAAACATAGTAAAATGAGAAAAAAGTATTGGTATCTCTTCTGGAAAAAAATACAAATATTTTGTAACCATACAGTTATAACCACAACAGTTTAACCAAAATGTATAAGGTGGGTAATAATCAGGACTTTAATACAGATATACAATAAACTAGCTTCTGGTACCTTACTGCTGGTTGTGATATGTTCAAACTAAAGATTTTCGTCACTATTTAATATTTAAGTAGTAGTTAATTTATTAGTATAATGATATGATAATAACTAGTATTTTAGCTGTAGTTAATTAAGTAGATTAAAGTTATGTGGTCTAACTTGGGTTTGTCCCATGTTTACGTTATTACAAAAGTATAATTACATTTCTTCTCAATTACATTTGCAAGTATGTTTTCTTTTACATTAAAATCTCAGTGAATATGTTTGCGTATTAATTGTATTTGATGATTTATGCGGCGACTATGGCACCCTTTTGTGATTATGTCACGCGCATTTATCTTGTTTCTTGTAAATGCATAATTAGCGTCATAAAGTGTCAGATGTATTATCAGTGAGTAATTCTTACTCGCTGTTGTATTTACATTAATGACATAATACTTTAATGAATGTTATTGTTTCTTTTTTCTGACGTATTTATCCTAGAAAATTGCTTTACTGATCTATATTAATTCGTATTCCTTAATACAAAGATATGTCAAAAATCAGACCCGAAAAATGTGTGTTTCATTTCGATATGACCGTGATCTATTTGTCTTACCCTATAAAAATACGAAAGTGGAACACGCATATTTATCAAAATACTAGAAAAACTTTTAGACTTGTTTTATGTTATTGAGTAAATAGGTAATAGTGAAAGGGTTCAAATAAAACATTTTATATAACACATTTTACATAATATTTACTGCTAATATGTACACAATAATATTAGTGAATTGAGCTAGGCATATTGTATGAAATGTGCAATCAAGTTTATTCCATGTAATTGAATTACATTAAAAATATAACTTATTTCATTTAAAGGACTTGGCAGGATTTTGCTTACAAAGTCACATTCCAAATAGAAGGCAAATTTCTACTGTTTAAACAAATATATATTACATAGTATAACATATAACATAATTCATAAATATATATTCATACTATTCTAATACATAACAACTTTTATATAACAAATCGAAATAAATTATGTGAGGTTATGAACACTGAGTTTGAATTATAATTTACCTACGAGGAAGAAAATGGGATACATGAAACATCTATTTGGCGTAGAGTCAAGCCGTATATTCACCAAGGTTCAATTGTCCCGTGACACGTGTTGTCAGTTGCCATGGAAAGTCGCGCGACATTTTATAAGTAGGTAGGTAGGTATGTTTTGTTTGTCAACATCGTCCAACGTTACCGAATTTACTACGATGTTGTTGATATCGCTGGTGTACGTCACGACGTAGACACAACATAGTTTGTAATATTATTAAATAGCGCGAGTAGTGCGTTACATATAGCTGCCGTATATATTAATGAAATGAGTGTTAAATTTATTTTTAGTATTATATCAACTCATTTTTTATTTTTGTAACATATAAGTACATAATTAAATTATTATGGTCAATAAATAAAACTACCTGATCAAGCGACATGATGAAAATTAATATGCAAGGATATGGAGTATTGTATTCGCGCTTGGGACATTTGATCAGTAATAAATATACAGCTTTAGTATTTCACTAGAATTGGCACATAAATTACAGCAATGTCATAGCCTAAATTGTCTAATGAAACATACATTCGATTAAAAAAACACTAATAATTTCAATAAATTAATATATCTATTAAAATATCTTTGTTACACAGTTTAAAATAAGTTACTAGCGCGATTCAAGTGTACAAATACATGACCGAAGATTTGAGAAATAAATTGTAAATTTTCTAAATAAGTAGGTACATCTTACTATAAGATATGAGCTTCATTTATAAGTTGCTTTATACAATGCAAAAGCTTCCCTTAACTAAAAGTGGAATATAAAAATTTGTAAACTTTATATAAATAAAATAATAATATAATTACAATTTAATGCACCAGGCATGACTGCTTGTTGCAGCGATTCGAATCTACTCTTCACAGTCTACGGAAAAACACGATCATACTAATCTTTAGCACGTAATGTGATACAAAAGCTAGACCTCAGTTTGACATACATTATGTACGATTACAAGTTGTAGTTTTATTTAAACGCATTCTTAATTTTGAGATCCATATCGGCGCGAATCTTGACTGCAAACAGAACCTCGTTCCATTGCTCCGACTCACTGCACTATAGCTAACAGTTTATAGACCACTATTCAATTAGCCAACCGATCACTGCTTACACTATTACAGTATGTATCACATGTCCTTCTTTTTCTTTTCACATTTAAAGACATACTTATGTATTTACTGCCCGCCCGTGCACTATACAAACTCATTTGTACCAGGTGTGTTGAGAGGTTCCTGAGCCTGGAAAGAAAAACGATTATGAGATTTTATGAATAGTAGTTTTCTAGGTCTAACGTCACTATTTTTCTTACGTTACGTTACAATGTTAAGTGATTGTTGCCAGTTTGACGCGTTATAAGTACTAAGTAACCTCAAACAAGACTACTACTACCCCGACGGCGAAATTGTAAGGCTTCATCTATGTAGGCATAAGAAAATCAGCGGGTGATGAACTACATCTGAAGAATGAGGAATAAGGCTAGGATCCGAAGACTTTGTCTTCATTCAAAGGAATATTGCTGAACTAAGGACCTCTTGGAGATGCATATCTATATCTTTGCTATGTGGAAACTCAAAGGAAAGGAGATAATATAATAACTACTCTATCTATATTACACTACGTCTCTAAAATATTCTACTTGAAAACGCAATTTGTAGTAGCGATAAAGAAACAAACTAATTATTTAACTTCATCTAGCAACTTACCAAGAATTAGAAGCCCTCGCATGTAAATGCATGAAAAATAAATATCTCAGCAGTAAATCATTACCGACATACAAGTTACGCATAGATAATTGCAAATAAGATTAATACAAAATAAGTATTTACAATAGTAACACTACATTTACGACGAATAATTTGGCAACTATTTTTTAATACTGATGCGGTAAAAATGTTGGCACAATCAACGCCACAGTAACTTATCCTAGCGAAAATATTTTCTATAAATCCCTTACGATACGTCCTATTAATTAATAATAGATACTAAGTACATCGAATTTAAAATGTCTTAGGCAGACCTTACAACGTGTAGTTACGCTAGTTTATGTTATTTACAATACATAGATATCTCATTATGGGGTATCATTCATTGTTCGTAAAATGTGTTTTTGAAATAACAAAAACCGGTTAAAACGGTTACCGGTTCGACTCGAGTTAGGATTTGATTTCATGATAATGTTTGGCTTATCTAAGGCTATTCTGTATGTTAAGAGTGCATTCCATTGCTGTGAGCGCTCTCACCTCTTCTCCCACCGTACTGGGGTAAAGCTTGCTGCCCGGCGCGTAGCCATTCTGCTCCAATGCAAACTGGTTCTCAGTAGTCTTGCGATATACCGGGTTGTCGAAGTTCATTGAAGGCACATTCCGGTGATAGTAGTGCCGGTACATAATAAAGACGATCTGCAATTAACATAAAGGTAATTAGTTTGATATCGATAGTTTTATCGGCTAATAGTGCATAATTATAATGATAAATTGATAGTAAAATAGACGGAATAGATAAAATTTATAGGAATCGCTCAACTATTGTTTATGCATGGTTGAATAATTTTTCCATTGTTCAAATTTGGTTTTCAATTTGATTGTCCATTATAAAAATAAGCTCATTACTTCCATATAATTAATGTCATATCTCCGAAGAATGAAGGATTCTGGATAATAATAAATGTGTAATGAATGGACAGAAAATAGATTGATTATATTTGTACCTATCTCTAAAATGTCGTATTTTCTTAAGTAAATGCATGTAAAACTTAATTACAATCATAAATCACTGCGAAACGTGATGTCAAATCTCATCATAATCTGTCAACAGCTCTATAAAAAAAATCCTATAGATTTTAATCAATCTCGTCTGTTTAACGACGTGTGACGTAAAAGGTCACGTGTCGACCTCGCGCGTTTTAGTGGAAAAAAATAGAAGTTATTTATATAACGGCCTTTCCTTAAAAATTAAAATACTCCGACACCCACATAACTGCATTTTTTCTTTTTCTATTTTCATTTTTATCTATCTCATTACACGTTTGCCCTTATTATCCTGCCCTTAAAATAGACGATATTCTTCTTAATATTAACATTTATAGGTACCTACTCCATAGCGGTATAGTGCCTATTACATATGAATTAGGAATGTGTTTCAATCAATCAGGTCACGTCCTTAGTTAACTTTCGCAACTGACCTTGCTTGGACGATACCCTTCATGAAAATATTGAGCAAGACATTTTAGTCGAAACAATACTAGTTCCTAGGCTTACATATGCACTGAAAAACTCGAGGTGATTGCTGTTTCGCTTAAATTAATTAATATCCTTGTTAACTATTTCTACGATACAAAGATTCTCGTATCCCACATAAGGTACCTACGACTGCGATTTTATTGCCCTAAAGTTAATTAATGTAAGGACAATATTGAACATGAAAATAAATAGTGTAAATGTTTAATATCATTGTATATATATTTTTTGAAATAAAATAGACAAATAACCTTATTCGAATACGTGCTGTGTAAAAATGATGCCAGCTTAGTAGGTAGGTACATAACAATTGCCGTAGTCGATACGATGGGTAATATAAATTAGATAGGTACTTAGCTACCTAAATTGTTCGTGAATTGACGTCAATTATGAATCCATTAAACCAATTAAGACAATTTATTTATCAATTGAATTGAAATTTCAGGGACTTGACGTATGCGTGCAGGTGCGTGTGTCGATATAAAAGCAAGATCAAGATTTTTATCTTATATGAAGAGGTATTTATATTTAACATATCTTCGTATTTCTGATGCCTAACAAACTATAACAAACAAATTATACCCTGTGTTAACATTAGGTAGGTATAATTTGTTTAGGCATCAGAAATCAGGCATCATAAGGAATATTGTTTTAAAGTCTAGTCGAGTGTAAGTACGTACTCTAGTAGACATCTAGATAAATACTTACTCTAGATTAGATAGTTTAAGTAAATGTTACCCTATTGTACCTACCTAATTGAAAATTAAAGCGTAGGGATTTTCTATTAAATTTTCTTTTTGTTTATATATGTTCAAATACCATAACAAAAAAAAAGTTTAGTTTCTATAAAAACAAAACTATGACTAATAATTTTCCTTTGATGGAAAATTAGAGCATGATGTGCCCATGAACGAATAGAAATGAAAACTTATGGGAATTAATTAATTCACTCGTAAGACTTGTATGGTTTCCTTGTGATTGGTGATACGAGATCAGTCAATACAGTCACTTGTCTTTAACTAGCTACCTACGGAGTCTTGTCCCATCAAAGGTTTGATTCTTATCGTTACGATTGTGATAATATTATAAGTTGTAGGAGATAATGATAAAACAACTCGAAGCTGTCATTTTTTGCAATAAAACGATTTTTTCTTATTTTTTGCAAGGTTGCCTACTACTAATACAATCTTCTAATAAACTACGGTTTAACTACTTATTAGGACTTTTCGTACACAAAATAAATCTTGTTACTAATTAATAAACCAATGACGTTTGTCTGTTACGGTGTACCTACTTGTATACGATAAATTTATAGGTAGATTAATATGTACATATTATTCAAAGCGCGAGTCCGATTCATTTATATTTTTATATTCCATACAAAAAAAGCAGTCGAATTGAAAACCTCCATATTTGATGGGTAAAATGTAAAGTTATGGATATGTTAATAAATAATATACCTCTATAGTTACGAACTGGTATTCAACGCTTAATGAAAGTTGTAGTTAAACAATTGGTAGGTAAACTACATGTAGCAAACTAAACTTAAATATGTGAGGTATTTACTTAACTTTTAACGTAACTTTTAACGCGATCATCATATGAAATTAAATTGTAACGTTTCATGTTAGTCAAATACGTTTGCAGTTACGGATCATTTGCGTCCTGAATAATATGGAATTCGGGTTAATGTATTATTTTTATAGGTAAGAAAAAATAGGACTTACCGCACCGCCTATAACTACTATTAATGCGATGACTCCAATAACGATAGCTGCAACGACGTAGGCGTCGCGGCCATTGCTAGAGATTCCAGTGCTTGTTTTGGGCGTATCCGGAACACCTGAAGATAATAGGCAAACTCATTAAAATAACTATCAGATATTTTTCATAAAGACATTCATTGATTACATTGTTTACGAAAACATTTTTTTAATTACTAAAATCAAATTTAGCAAAGGAATGCTTTAAATGCTTGAAATCCAAATCTTAAGTCGTTAATATTATTTTAAAAACAATGTAATCAAGAAACATCGGCTGTTATTTACAGTTTAAAACATGTTACTTTGTAGCTTTAAACCTCCACCTCAGCAATAGCGGTTATCCACAGTGAAATAGGTGTTGCGACAAATGAACACATAATTAGTTTCAAACTAAACATATTTCTATATCTAATATTTTATTATAAGCCGTGAAAACATTTAGATAAAATGACTATAAATCAGTTGAAACAATTTAATCGTTTTGGTTATAATGGAGTTTGATTTACTTTTGACAATAAAGTTTATGTTAGTTTGATCATAGTCGTAAAATATACTAAAGATTAATTGAAATATTGAGGTGCAGTGTCGCCGTACCAACTAAATCTAATTTCTATTTAGAGAAACCGTCAATGAGACGTGCCAACTCATACTACTCGTAGGTAGACTTAACCAAAATATCTTAACCTATTTGTAGGTAATTGTGTAATAACAGTACTTTTATGTCATTACCGTGTGATGTTTAAAAAGAAAATGAGAGGACCGGAAGGAGCGAAATAATAATGAAAAATGACAATAGGCTATTGAGACCGAATGGCTTTGAAAACCCCATTCATTAGAAGATAATGAATGAAAATAACAAATCCTGTACAATCAGTGATTGTTAACAGTATTGTTACCTATTCAATACAGTAGTGATTTGCGATTCAACCCTATTTAAATAGTCGTAATGATGACATGCGTTTTGTTCAATAACACCTTACTTATTTTCTTTAATTTACATCAAAATAATGAAAGATGATTTAGATGTAAAGTTTGACACGTAATAGTTGAGGATAATGATTTTTTATAGTCTTTGTAACATTTTATGACATTAATGGGTTAGTAAACAAATGTGCGACATTTTTAAAAATCTGTGTGTCTCTCAATAAACAAAAAATACATTTTGAAAATGAAGTATTAAAGCATAGTAATAATAAGATACGTTACCATCAAAGTTTAAGTTTTTCTGAACATCGGGCATATAAACTAGACTCAGTTCATGAAAATTATAATGAGACTCTTGGATTGGTTTCTCCGTTTCCCCTGGTATCGTATTTAAAGCGACGTCTTTTTGGAAGAGATCAATGAACTTTTTTTTACTCTTGTAAAAGTTTTCTATATCGCTTTCCCAGTAAGCTTTCATTGGTTCGGCGTCTGGATCGACAGTAGTTGATGAATCTTCAATTTCTACTTCCTCTGGAGCTTCAGTTGTGTCTGCACTCTTAAACGCACGTCTCAACTTAAGGAGAAGGCTTAGCCCTTCTCGTGGTAAATTCACCATATGTGTTTAGATATTCCCTTAATCATTCACTTTCAAAACGTCATGTCATCGGTTTGTAACTAATTGTTTGGCATGCCCTGCAAATCAGTCAATGAAGCTCTAATTGAAGACACACAGATACTTTATAACTTGTTAAATGAACCATGTAGTTAGTAGACAGCGATGAATGTTACTATTCCCTAAATTACAATCGCTTGATTATATATGTTATGATTGGTTAGATTTGTCTTATCTCTATTATGCATGAGTCAACCCGATTAGTATATAGTAAAGCATTCTAATCTGTAAACTTGTAGCATGAGGTTCAAGTCTTTTTTATTAATGAAATTCGCGAAGAAAAATTGATCAAACAAGAAACTTTCTACTACGAAAACAATCTCAATGCTACAAACTTATTGCCACAACCAGATGATGCCGAAAAATAGGACGGGAGAATGGGCAAAACAAAATAGGGAGAGGTTACCAAAATACTTACTGGTTACAGTTTTTTCCTCTACTACTTTTGGTATGTCTGAACCAATAGTTGATTTATGCACCTCCACATCGGGTTTTACTGTATCTGTATATTATAAAATATCCTTATGAAGTGATGTTCATTGCAATCCAAGTGGTTAAAAACGTAAACATTCATTTAACTGCACACTATTTTTTTTAAAGTTTAAATACGATAGAAACTGCGGCCGTGCCACACGTATAAACGCGGTAACTGCACGGAATGAAATGACAGGCGAGTTCCACGCCGCGCCGCATAGCATACACGCCGTTCGCCAATTGAATTGAGTCTCCCGACTCCCCCAATGGTTGCTGTCAATTTAACTGAGCGCGATCCGGCTTGCACTGGCGCTTCCAAATTGTTACCGTGTATCGAATATCTAAATATAACGCTGTTGTATGTCCGTAATAGAATTGTAAGCAAGTTGAAACAAAATTTATCTTAATTACTTATGTGACCACACTACTCATAATTGTCAATAATGAAGGGATTGTAAAGAGTGACTAGTTACTGCACGCGTATACATTACTGCCTGGACTTTTCTAAACCTATTTCCAACACTGATGCCAGTGATTTTAGTGTCTGTGCTTACTCAAATTTAAAACAACAGCGACATTTTTATAAAATTTAATTTCCTATTTTAGGACCTTTTTTCTTCGGCCAGTATAATAGTTCTATTCCTACTACATTGCATCCACAGTTAAATGTCCGATCTATTCAAATATTTCAAATTGTCCAAGAGAATCATTCCGTGTAGATGAATTGTAACTTGCTTGCACAGCTGTCTCGTTTTCAGATTTCATCAACACGAGGTCGCAACTATTTTACACTGCGTGAAGCCGGATCGCGCGTCGGTTGACTAACAAAAGGTGGCGTGATGTTGTGACGTCACGTCACCTTACTACTACAACGAGTCTTATTGGAGGAGCGGCCGTACCACCACTACTACTAAGTTTTCGGTTAAAAGACTGAGTGCACGCGCACTGGTACAGCTGAACGTCAATGGAAATATTTTTTAGTATATGTACCTGCGTTACTATTGTCAACTAAAATGTTTGTAGATACATACATCGTACTCGTACAGGTTGCTTTATAAATAATTCGTTGACAGAAAAAAACATTGATCTTACATCATGACATACATATTAAATGTAGGTAAATATTGGATATCGTCATATGTTTCGTAAAAAATCTTAGTTCGTAACCCTATGAACCAATCACTAACGTAATTATATAAACAATGATAAATTTATTAGTATACTACAGTCGACGATTCCATTATCGCGAATACTACGCTTGTAGTATGTACCTACGAAATTCCACTGATATCAGTTTTTAAGACGATGAGTAATGTAGTGCGTAATCGGGACTTGAATTAAAAAATAAATCAGTATATGAGCACGTCAGTGTGACACGAATTAGGCTATTCTGTGAATGTAGATACAGTTGAACCATGACGAATGATTGTTATGGCAATAAAAACATCGTACGATGTGTCGTCATTGCATGACGTGTCGCTATAAGCCGTCTAACAGAATATTAATTCGTGAGAGGTATTTTTAACATTCCGCTCGGCCTTCTGCACTGGTGTAGGTAGGGTATACTTTTTTGCAATACGGTGCATGACCTAATGTTTTGCTAGTATAATAGACTCGACATGGTCTTTTATACAGGTAGTAGATAACGTTTTGGAAAATTCCTATTTTTGTATGCTTATCTTATCAATTCCCTAATATGTATCTTATCTGTTGTTCACTAATTGACGCTTTTATCTTTGAAATCCTAAAAAAATCCAGGCATAAATATTGCCGGGTAAATATTTTTACAAAAGTGTCGTGTAATGGAGAAAACCGGAACGTACTTTACCTACCTAAATAAATAAAAGTAATAAATCTGACGTCTATAGGTATCTACAAAACAGGAGGTAAAATTCAATATTTATAAATATTTCACGGCCGCCGTCCTTTCACAAACATAGTCTAAATACGGCCTTGATAATTAAATCAATAAAGATAACTCCATGTTTTGTTTTAGTGATCTTTCCCACTGACTTGTTAAATAATTAAGTAAACCTATCTGATAACGTATTTCTGTGAGTAACTGCTTTAATTCTCTCTGTTCTCTGCGTTTAATTAATAATTTTAAAATCAACTAAAAGATGAATATTCTACCAATTTTTATTCTCTTTTTTTTTTAAAATACCGGAAAGCACAAGACTCGTTTTTTGCATGCTACAAAATTAGGTAGTAAATTGCATTGACGTGTCCCCTTCTAATGTAAAAATAAGTACTTACGTACTATTATTAGGAGGATATGGTACCTACGTAAATATTTCCTATTTTTTATCTGTGACACGAGCTAATGTATTTTTTTAATTCACAAAACTTTTATGTAAAGTGTAACATGCGATTATCGTGAAAATATACTAAAAAATCTCTCTACTGCCTTAATCAAATAATTATGGCAGTATTATTCTTGAATTATGTAGAAAAATGCTAGCATCCTCCTTTTTAATAACCTCGGTTAGCAACAGATCAGCTTAAATTAATGCTGCATACGCATCTAAGATCAAAAACAATAGACTTATACTGGCGAAGAAAAAATATATTTTAAACATATCAAATTTTGCTAACATGCGTAGATTTTTTTAATAGTTATTGTAGAAGTAACAAAACGATCATGTACATTATTAGATGGTAAGCGACAAGGCAAGGCTAGTCCCCACTACTAGCATCAAGCCCCCTTCCCAAAATAAGTGCAAGTTAAGTAAGAATAAGACATTCTAATCCGAAATCAAAAATAGAACCAATCGTCCTTTTCTGAAGGCCTTTTTTGTCATGTAATACTTTGAAAGCTTATATTTGACGGGTCAAGTCTTCTCCCAATTCTGGATTCACCTAGTGCTCTTCTTCAATAAATCTATAATAACGACTCATCTTTGATAAAATAGCAGTTTATAGATCCGCCACATGCGTTGCTATCCCTCTGGGCTAAGTTACTTGGACATTTTTATACAAGTTTTCCTACAATGCAATGTGGCAGGTGTTGTCTCGCTTTTTTTGGTCTGCGAAACGCAATATGCCTACCCACAAATATTATAGGTCTCAAGACTCGAAAGAATTTCTTCTCAGAAATGCTTCTTTTTTGTTTATGCTGCATCGTCTTGTATGCTGAGATGTTCCAATCAGGATTATGTAATCGAATATTTGATTTATATTTCATTCGTTGAAAAACCATGAATGTATATAGGTAGTAATCGTTATTAATGATCGTTATCATTAATTGTCAGGTTTAAATACCCACGCAAGTTGTAAACAGCTTAGCGTCATTACTGAATCAAGATGGGTAGAATGTTCTGGATGTGTTTCGGTTGTAATTTAAAAGTATGCAATTTTCTCCGAATAAAGTATGAATTAGTTTTGTTACTCTATATATTTTTAATTATTAAAAAAATATATTTAAAATAATAAAAATAAGTAATTGAAGGGTAGGTATTAATTTTATATTCTCTCGTCGAATTATCATATCCTAGAATAAATATTTTCTGTTTTAATTCTTTTGCTATTACCTGGTTGTCATTCGATATACTTATAACTAATTATTATAACTTCATATCCACAGATTAACTGAAACCTATAGGTACCTACTTATAGTAGGTAGTATGAAAGTACATATGTCTTCAGTGTGGTCAAAAAGTAAAAATAAGTATCCAGACAGGTTCTCTGTCAACAAGATCTGTTGATGGTATGGTATGAGGTTTAATGTATTTTTTGTTCGTTACCGCAAAAATTCCACAACGTTTACTGCGCCCAAACTGCGAATCCATCAGACTTATCTCATATATTTTTTTCCATAAAACATCTGACAGGTAATTCGGTGTTAATATCTGCTAACAAGAGGTTTACTCGTGATCGTATCGCACGTATTGTTTAAAAAATACTTAACAACGTATCGGGCAGTCTAGAAAATGCAGTAATGTTTTTACGGGCTTTAATTTTTTCACGACATCCAAAAACCATCCATTTTAATTTCCGGACATATGTAGATAGTTGAGCCGTTACTTAATAGATGAACTACTTGTTTTTCTTCATCGTTATACCTACAAGCCACTACTAGCAAGTTACCTACCTACTACTAGTATTTTTTTTGACAAAAAGTAGAGCTGCGTCTTGGTATCGACCTCGGACCCTTCACAGTGGGAGACAGAAAAGCATGTTGTATTTTAACTGTTTAGATTTCTAGAGCCGCGGTTGTTGTGTAGGTGACGCCTGTGCATAATATCGTTAATTACAGTATGACATCAGTTTTAGGAAGTATATGATATCAGATGATAGAAACAATTGTATTACTCATTGGTCCGCTGACTAAGTGACTTATGGTCCTTGTTCAATATATCGGAACCGAGGGTGCTACAACAATAAAAATCCATAGATAACCAGTTGTTGTTTGTTCTAGGAACGTCCAAAAATGCTTTGAGCATTGAGCTTTTAAAATAAAACATAAACAACATGTAATTTTTCCGTGAATTATAAAATATACCTGACGTTTACTTGTTAGTCATTCAATGGTGTTACCTACTGAAAATTCTCACGAAACAGGACGGGACAATCAAGTTTCATTAACGTGTTTACGTTTTAAAGATCACGCCACAGCGCTGGTGAATCAAGAGTACCAATAAGGACTAAACACGAATATAGCGGTTACTACGTAGTTGCTCAATCAATCATGAATGGATGCCAATGACAATTAATGTCTTTTTTATTGACCCCACTCAATTGTTCGACCAGGAATGCTTTGGTTAGAGGAACGTTTAGCTGTCTGTATTTATTTAGGTACTTACAAGTATATACTTAAGCTAGAGTGGGTTTGGAAGAGTGTCGTTTTCATGGCTAGATCTAGCATGCGATACAGTTTGCAGCCATTAAGGCTAAATTTACCTAACGTAAATGATATTGTATTTTCTGAAATATAGGTAATTTTGGGTATAGAAATAATTACCTCTTTATATCTATATTTTAATTAGTGGAACATTGTAGTTAATTATGAAACGTTATTGTTTTTCTTTGGGGCACTAAATTACTTAGTATGTTATATAAACAAAAAACAAAGTAGGTGCTTGTAGTAGAAAAGTCTCGAAGATTATCATTGACTGTTGATTTTTTACTTGATCTTCGTCAAGGTCTGATGTGATCTATTAAAAGAGGAATTAACTTCTTGTATTTAGCCGGAAGATCGAGGTTTATGAATAAATTTTCATATATATTTATTTGTTTACTAAAATCTGATGTATTCTATTTGAATGAAAATGAAGGTCGCGTCATAAATAATTAATTTATAATAAATGGAATATTGCAATATATTTCGCAAAGATAAATTTGCGATTCTATCAACCAATTGAAATAATTTTATTTTTAATATAAATATATCTTCGAATTGACTTTACGTAACTGCTTCATGTTGAACAAGGAATTAGATAGTACCGTATAGTAGTATGTAATGGTTTCTGTACTAACTATTATTTGATATAGCTATGATAAAACATTTCTTCTCTTTTTATTTCTAGGAACACTTAAGACGTTTAGGCTTTCAGCGTGGCAAGGAAATAAATAATAAATATATTATGTACGTTCGAAGAACATTACCTTCCTTCTGACGTAGTAATATATGGTAAAAATCATACTTTAGAGTCTGGTGGAAGTAGGTGTGCAAGAACATGACTGATTTCGTTCATACGTACTGTAGGTACATATTATGTAATTACACTAAGTACGAGTACCTGCCTATATACCAATTGAATACGCATAACCGACATGACTATAAAATATTGCGTCATTTCGGTGTAGGTATCTAGATCTGTTGTCATGTGACGTAGGTTAGTGATATCGTGATAACTTGTTTTGTATGACGGATAGGTACGAGATAATCCTGTTTCTTTTTCGTCACTAAAATATGTTAGCTCACTATAAATCTTAAATGGCGTTACCTAACGGGAATGGCGCTACTACTACACGTATTTGTACTTATGTATAGTTAAATTGATATATTGATACAATGTTGGCCGGTTTTCAAGGTTTTACGGATATCTTTTTATCGTACGACGAATATATTTAAACGATTAAATATTTGGACACATATGGTATTATGAATGTAAGGATTTTATTTATTATAATTTGATTAGAATAACTACAGCTTTTTTTACTTATTATCATAATTCAACATGAGGAATGTGTACGCAAGCGTGATATATTTGGGTAAAAAATATTTGGTAAAGGAGCCATGTCTAATGTTAATTTTAACGGAAATGTAAATATAATATACTTATGTATGTTATGTACTTTCCTACCTACACGAATATCTACCTAAACTCATTTTATAAAGGCTTATAGGCTATAAACGACATTTAGTTAAGCTTTTAAAGATAAGGTAAATCTATTTTATATATCTAAGAGGTAAATATACAGAGCTTGCGAATATATTTTAACCAGGTGGCTACTCAATAAATAAACGCTTTACCTTATACTTAGGTACAGTTTCCTATGTCTTGAATTGACGTTGACGTTAAATTCAGTGTAAATTTGCATTTTTATACTTAGTATTTCAGAGTTATGTTACAAACCAAGAAGTTGTCGCGTAGTGACTTCGTCTGCGGGACATAGAGTTATTATACATAGAGTAGGGGAGCCGCTCTAAAATGTAAATCAAAACAAAGAGAGAGAAAATTAGGCGATCTATCTGTCCCTCTTTTTCGCATGCGTAATTAGATAAGAAGATTGTAAAAGTCTCTTTTCTTCCCTCTTTTATTAATTGTTATACATTCGCACTCACAGGCCTGCCTTTGGCTCCCCTACTCTACTCGTATTATAACTCTCCTTCAATAAGACCTTCCACATGTCAGTAACGTCTATTGCATCTAATTATTTAGTCTATTTAGTTTTATTGTCAATAGATTTGGAAAAAAATATTATTCAGACTGTATCACCAAAAACCTTTAAAAAATGAATACAAAATCATAAAAGTTAACCGGTCTTAGGTAATTTTAGCCGTCTATGTTTTTGTCTTCTACTTAATCTTTCATTCCTGCATTATTTAAACATAACGAAACACTTGTTCGTACATGTATAAAAGATAGAAATTCTATCTAGGTACTTTAAATTTTTTTTATCACAGAATGTTAACACAGCCATAATCATAGTTCCGGCTTATCGTGCCAGGGGCCCGCAGTTCAAATTCCAGGCGTACTTCTACGATTTTTAGGTTTAATTTTATTAGAATAAATATCATGTGCTTTAACGGTATTGCAAAACGTTGGTTGAGTGGCCTATATGCCTGAGTTATCGTAAAATAAGCTCAGCTCAAGCTTATGTTAAGTGTATCAATCCGCACGTGACCTGTTGTAGACTACGGCCTAAGCCCCCTGTCATTCTGAGAGGAGAACCGCGTCTAGTAGGATTAGGTATCGATTCAGCAAGTGAATCGATTATTGACTAGCTTAATCATTTCTAGGATTAAATTTGTACCGCATTACATTGTAGGTGTTTGTAGATACCTACGTTACGTAGGTACCGGTACATAACGTGATTATCATGCCGTGTAAGAACGTAAAAATAATTAATGAAATAAAAAATAGTCGAAGTAGATTCTTAACTGAGTTCATTTTAAATGTCTATATAATCTATCACTTTTACCGTATTATAAAATACTAGCCGATACCCGCGGTTTCACCCGCAATTAAAAGGTAAAAAAGAAAACATATTTAAACATAAATGTCAACCCGCTCTCCGGCGACGGCGCGCGCATGTGCGTGTAGCACTCATTAGTGGATTAAAAAAAAATAAAAGTAGCCTATGTTACGTCTTAGACCTTCATCCATCTTCCAGTGAAAGTCCCGTTAAAATCGGTCCAGCTGTTAGAAGATTACCACAGCCAAACAGACAGACAGACAAATTATTTTTAATGGCATTTTCGTTGGTATCGTGTATACTTTCATTTATTCATACATTCATTCATTGAGTAAAAAATTGTTACTTTAAAATCACAAACAGACACTTCAACTCCATTTATGTATATACATCGTATTAGTGTTGGATACTCACTGTCTTCGACGCACATCTGGTTGTCGGGCAGCAGCCGCAGGCCGGTGGGGCAGGCGCAGGAGACGCGCGGCGCGTGCGGCGCGAGCCGCGGCGCCGGCAGGCACAGGTGCGAGCAGTGGCCGTTCACCGCGGCGCAGTAGTTCACGCCGTCAGGTTGACGGTACGGGTGGTACACGTGGATCACCATCGGGTTTTGGTACTGTTGGTGGTTGGATGTGAGTTTAGTGGGGTGGGTTGGGTTAGGTTACGTGGTATGAAGAAACAGTTGTCCGGGGGTTTCCAACGTAGTATTCAGAGGTAGCATGTCCGTAGCTGATGTAGCTATGGTCCAATAAGTATTTTTATCTGGCGTTGATCTCTGCATGCTCGTTTACTACATAATTATTTTATAAAAAGTAGGTAGGTATAATTAATTACTTCCACAAAATTCTGATTCATGACTTTAAATTCAACTAGGACTCCTCATACAGTTGGGGTAATATTGGCGGCATTTAATGTCAAGTGTTCCTTTTGATTATTGAAATGCTTCTAAACGTAATTTCAAACTTATTTATTAGTGAAAAGTATACCTAATAGGTATAGACATAATGTTGTTGAAACTATTGATAAGAGAAGTGGTCTTGAAGAATACGTGAGGAACGCTTGAAAATGTTATTGTTTAAGGTAAACTCTTTGAACATACACATTGGATACCTAGTACTTGTTCCAATAGGGATTGTAACACAAATGCTAAAATTCTATTTATCTTTCCTTTGTTCTCTAACTAAAAGTAGATACATATAAGAGAAAAACCACAGACATGTGTCTAGAAGAGAAACATATATAAAGCCGCCATTTTGTATAACATTCTTTTTTGAAACAAATTAGGTACCTAATCGTTATAAAGTTAGTATTTTAAGTTATAAAATTGGGTAGTTAGTACGATATATGTACTTACAGCATGAATAGAAGTGATGGCCATCATATCTTTGCCGTTGAACTTGTTAGCGCGGTAGACGGCGTTCTTGTCCCAGTCGGTCCAGTACACCCAGTCCTCGAAGGTGGTGATGGAGAAGGGATGCCTGAGCGCGTCCGTTGAGTACAGGATCAAACGACGCCCGGAGCCATCGTAGTTGCATGAAGAGATGGTGTTCATTTTCGCATCCACCTATAGAAAGGTACATAAAAATCGATTTTTAATGTGTTAATGCCTATATACAGTTGTTATTTGGTTGCTTAGTCGAGTGGTGTGATTGTACGATTTCATGATGATTAAAGTGTTTAGGCGGCGTGATACAATACAATCCTGTCGTTATCTAGCTAAGTACCTTCTAGTTTTCTAGTTTTTAAACAGTGTCGGAATGATTGTTTAGTCGAGTTTATGCGCCCTCCATTATATTAAACTCATTTGAAAGTTTAACATCTACCTATTTAACAAAATTCTATTGATGTTTTTTCTTTAATTCTTTCCTATATAATTTTAATGAAAAATAAATCGACTACAACTTGTACCTACAAAAGCGCTAGGTGTAAAAATCTCTCTGAGATAACTGTATTTTGACATATAATAGATTGGTGTTATATTTGGCGATAATGTTAATATGGCAGTGCACTTTATTGATTGATCAGTCATAATGCCTTAAAAGGCATTAATTAACTTAAAAGTTCTGTGTTATTTACAGTTAGAAATGAAATATCTAATAATTATTGTTTATTTTATTAAATGAATGTAGCGACGTTTTACAGATTTGAAAATAAGTTCATTAGAATCAACTTTAACAAAAACGTTATGTTTGTATTGTGACAATAAGTTTTATTAGATTCTAACTAACCTACTTATTAAAATTAGCAGTTCATTAGTTTTACTTAGGTACCATTTAATTATGTTAGAATGCATGATTGTATATAAACAGTAGCTACTTACGTAAAAAGTAAATACGCACAGGTATTTGCATACCTGTGTTTATATATTTAAAATAAATTTGTAGTTTGCAACCATTAATATAAACGAAGGAATTTAAATATATTTCAATAGCAGTATAAATACTGTAAATGTTTGATTTTTTACAGTATAAATACTGCAAAAGATCAAAATTAATAGTAGTATTTTACCAATATTTAAACCAACAAAACACGTAACATACGCCAGGTACAGATAAAAAAAACCATTTTGACCACTAATTCTCCGAAGTGACCATAAATGTTCAGGTAAAATATAATGGGATTTGAAACACATTTGGCGGTATGCCAGCCCATCCCAACGCAATTAGCTTCACCTATTTTTATTTAATGGTTTTACTGGAACCATTTTCTGTTATCTACTTGATTTGTGGGTAACAAACAAATCGATAATTAGCAAACGGATAAGGACGTAAAAATTCAAAATAATAAAAATATTAAAAACACAAAAATGTTCTCTAAATACTTCTTGCGCTGTAAGGCTACTTATCAATAATACCTACTTGATGATATAATTTGATCACATTTAATAAACAATATTTTTTTATATTAAGCTTTATTTACTGTCAAGCTTACTGTTGTGTTACTTAATTCATATTGTTACTAAACCAACTTGTATTCAAAGTTAAGCAATATTTTGTTGCTCAATATGATATCACATGTAAAATTTGGAAGGCGATATGGTCTAGTTATATAACCCTGCACAGTTCATAATTCTTGTGTAAATTGTGCATAATTATATATATGGAGAAATTTGTTCAAGGTTAGACAATCAGTCACAGTTCAATGTCATCCGTCAATCTATAGGTATTAGGTACCTACTTGAAAAACATGGAGTTCATATGACTACATATAAATATTTTTTTTATATTTTTTGTTATGACGACCCGTTCGTTATTTACGTATTTTTATTTTTTAGGAGATACGCTAGACTAACGTTTAGTAATTTTGTTGAAATATGCTTAACTTACACTTTTTATCTGCTTATTTTTTGGTGCTGCTTTTCTACTCCGCTACTCCATCTTGTTACATATTCCCTTCCTCTAACGCCACATGTATTTTCTATGACCCTCTACAATACAAGATACAAGAACTGTTTAGAAGCCTACATGACGTGAAAAAATAATATCTCACCCAGTATACTCGCTTCCTGACCAAGTCTAGGGTCAAACCATTCGGCCATTTCACATCGAAGCTGACAATAATCTCCCGGTGCGATCCGTCCATGCCCGCGCGCTCGATCTTCGGCAGCTGGCCCCAATCCGTCCAAAACATCCAACTGTTAGGAAAATGATTTCGTATGAATGCATATTAATAAAAGCATATATATACTCTTTTTGGTGTTGATAAATACCAAATGATACAAAACATTACTTATGAGATACTGATGTTACTTTAAAATAAACAAAGCCATCTTTTTCACGCTCAGTTTATAATTAACGGCGCTCTCTAGTTTCACTCATAGAGTAAAAGTTATCAGAGGAACATTATGATTGAATGGTAGGCATTATTGAAATAAAATCATGAAATGTTCTAGCATATTGTTCTTCATGTACCTATTTTGGATTTTTTCTTATTAGAAAGCAGTTTCAATAGTACGCCTGTATCTATTATTATTCCTGTAGGAATATTTCATTTTCTACAGCTGCTTATATTCTAATGTATATGTTATACTCGTTAATTATGCCGCGATTATTACAATAATATTAGATTTATCAAGTGATAAGAGTAAATTTGCAAGTGTTTTGATCATAATCGTTCAATGTATTATTTAAAATCGGTTATTGTTATAT
Source organism: Urbanus proteus proteus (assembly GCA_018251915.1). Lineage (NCBI taxonomy): Eukaryota > Metazoa > Arthropoda > Insecta > Lepidoptera > Hesperiidae > Urbanus > Urbanus proteus. Next base: position 23,151 of record DWPV01000161.1, read on the forward strand.
TATCCGCTATAATTCCTTTATCATAATCTTTACATAATCGTCATGCTTTGAATTTAAATCAAAGCTTATCATAATTTCTATTCATTTAGATAGTACTCATATAATCATATTATGATTTATTGAACATTCGGAATAATATATTTTTCATAATATTGAAGGTTACTTTAAGAACTATAAAAATTCACTACTATAAAAATATTATAAAGACTTCGTCCACGATTCTAGTAGGTCCTTTAGTTAGTAATGCCGCTGCAGCTTTGGCAGATCAATTTTGTACTTGTTGAAAGGGCACTCACACCCAAATTTTCATATCATGCGATATATCATAGCTATTTATAATGTAATAATTATAAAAACTTTATAGAAGACCTAGCGATGTGCCACTGATGGAGTTGACGTTAATCTCCACTTTTATGAATGTGGGAACTTTATTTCGGACCTCCCCTAATTTTTAAGAGGGATTTCGAAATATCACATATATAAAACTGTTATTTATAGATTCTGTATTCCTCTTATAGTTCCTGTTTTATATATCTCAGCTATGAGTTAAAAATCAATTACAACATGAATTCTAAATAAGGACATTAAACATGTACTCGTCTATCTTACCCGTCCAAAGGATTCAAAGCGATCGCTCGTGGTTCTTCCAATCTGTCTTTGATAAGGATCTTCCTCATGTTGCCTTGAAGGTCAGACAGTTCGATGTGGTTCTTGCCGGTGTCGGTCCAATACAAGTGGTTATAGATCCAGTCCACGGCCAACCCATCAGAGGTGATCAGCTGGTCACCTATCACGACTGTGCGTTGGCTGCCCTCGTCTATCGGTGCTCTGGGGATTAAATAATATTTTTATTTTATTTAGTGGCTTAGGTACTGGTTAACTAGTAGTTAACTAGTTAACTAGCCTCTCGTGTTGTAGTAGAGAGAAAAAGATACTTAGACTTAAAGGTAGCCCTATTTTTGATTCAATGCCGAAAATATCACGACCATAACATGCAAGTTATACGTAATCTATTGCCGCAGCCGAGTAAGTTTTAATTATGATCGTATCAGTATCATGATTCTTATAAATGTTATATATTGTTTTTAAGAAAAGTGAGAGATTAAATTATATCTTAACAATATATTAGACAAGGCAATTGAGAAGACTTCAGTTGTTCATACTCACTTATAAATCTTCTCATCAGTGACATCGCTCCAGAATATCATGCCAGTTCTGAACACGTAGTCTAGTGCAGTGGCCGATTTTGTGTCGTTTACGATAGCGACCATTTCATGATGGTCCAAGCTGATCTTGCGGATGTCGTAGCGCCTGGCGAAGAGGAGTGATGGGTGACCTTCGGTTGCCTTGCAGCGGGTACGGTCGCGAGGGTCCCTAGCGTATCCCGTGTGGCATTCGCATTTGAATGTGCCCTTCTCATTGATGCATATTTGGGAGCACGCGCCTGGGTCCGCACATTCATCCACGTCTGAAAAATGGTATAAAAATGGTGAAAAACAATAGTTACAAAGTTTTGTTTGCTAAATATATTCGCAAAACATTTGCATCGTTTCTTGCGAATGCGAATGTCAAAAATTATGCGAATTATGTCGCGAATGCGAATGCGCATATACTTAACAACACTAATATTGATAGTAAGTAAAAAGTGAGCTAGCTAAATAAATCATTTCGTTAGTAAACACAAACGTATTGTGTAGAGGTACGGGACTACCAATTTCCCAAAATAACTCTAGAGGCTAAGTGCAAGTATTATTAGCTAGTACGCTTTATCGGCAATCAGCAGTATTCGGCTCAAAAGGCTGATCCGTTGCGGTTTGGCGAGCATTCAGCGAGGCTTTGTTAACTAATCCGGTTGGCTTGGTAGCTACGATACACGTCCGACGTAAATTAGTTTCGGATACGAGTAGGTCTAATACCCTACTTCATATAATTATGGGTAAAACACGAAGACATTATCAAAGATTACGGTCCAAAGTCGCGGTTTAACTTATTTAACAAAACATAACATAATAATAACAAAAAATCTAATAATTTACAAAACCAACTCAGTCTCAAAACATTGAAATAATCTTGGCTAGAGTATCTACCTATCACGGAAAGGAAATGTGTCACAAGCTATTTTTACGCTGAAACTATCTAAAGACCCGGCGTAAATATTAGATCCGTGCATGGGAAGGTCGTAAACGACATATACTCCCTAAATCGGCCATAACAGCGCCCATCTGATTCTCAACACCGTCCCAATACTTTTCGTGACCTCATGACCGTGAAATCGTGGATTACGTCACACGTTTATGCATACCTACTATTGATTCTCATACCAAGTATAGCTTTCCAAAAAGACTGTCCCAGTAATCTCTACGGTGAACTACTTCAAAGAAGATCTTTATACAACAAAGTATGTTTTAAAAATGCTTTTTAAAATGTTGTCTTTATTTTTTACAGAAGTCTTTTGCTTCTTAAGACCTTGAAGTAGAAAATATGGTTATAGCTCTTTTTAAGCTAAATATACATACATTTTAATAAATTAATTACAAGCGTTCTATATAGGTACACTATGTCTACCTTATATGAAGAACAAACATGCTACTTTCTGGTTTTTTCTTATTGTAATGACCTACCTATAATTGAGGAAATTACCTACAGGGATTTTTCTTTATCTATTATCTATATATCAAACTTGCAAGCCGGCGATGCATTGGCGACTCCTCTGGTGTTGTTCATAGGCGACGGTGACTATTTCATCAGGTGGCCCGTCTGCCTTATTGCTAGGTTATATTATAAAAAAAAAAACTTTCCAAAACTTACCTTCACACGTCCTGTTATCCGTGAGCTTGTATCCCTTCTCGCAATCGCAGTAATATCCCACGGGCGTGTCGACACACTTCTGCGTGCATCCACCGTTGTTCTTCGCGCACTCGTCTTCACCGCACCGGTCCCTGGGCTCGTCCTCGAAGTTGGGGCAGTCGGTCTTCTTGTCGCACACCTTCGAGAGGGGTATGCACATCCCACCACCGCAGTCGAACTCCGTCTTCTTGTCGCATACCGGCTTCGGTCGAGCTGCAAGTTACAAAATTATCATTCAATTTGGAAAAGAAATACGTCGTATTTTGTTAGGTGACAAATTTCTAATGACGAGGTCTATGGACGAAAAAATATTAGATCACTTGCAGAACGACGTTAGTTTAGTCCAAAAGTAAACAATGTGAAAGACCTATAATCTTATAAGCATCTGCCTATGTCCTTTAGTGATGGAGTACATTTAAGCTTTCCCAAGACTGCTTGTAGTTGTTAGTATTGAAGATACCTATAGGACAACTCTAAAGTTTTGATCTAAAGACAACAACATCTCATTTTTGCACTGATCTTCTTAATTTTGTTGTTTCGTGAAGTTATATGTAAGTAAGCTTCATGGGTGGGTTAAATGTATAGGAGATTAATTTGTTTAGGAATATTATCAAATTTCCAAGGCCCTAATAGGATTAAGATAATACGTAAGTGCATAAATCCCTTTATGTAAACGATAAAGCAATATTTTCGACTATAGCAAAACCAAATCAAGGCCTACGGCTTTAGATATGAAATCTGATCGCAAAAATAAATCTAGTTGCCTTTAATACCCACGCTATCTGTCTGGCTTGTCACGTGTATCGTCGCTGAAAGAAATGGAATTTAATCAACGGTTCGCGTCAAACGATTAGGTCTAAATGGCGCTATATGATTGCGAGATAACGATAAGCTAATAAAACAAACAATTCGCAAAAAATATTGAATCATTATTATTGTGAATGTGTCACAATATCGGGTACTAAGCTCTGATAATGAGAACCACACACCCCTTTAGGGTTGAGTTTCGGAACTATGTATGTTTTTCATTATGGTTGATCATCTGTAAGTTAAATTTTAAAATTTTCGCAATTCTCGCAAAACGTTTTAATAACAAGTAAATTTTATATTCCTCAAATCACTATCTTGAATGATTGCTTCCAAATCAATAAAAGTACCAATGCCTTTTAATTAATTTTATTTTGTAGTGACTACAAAGTTTAATTCCAACGATGCAGGTACGTATAACTTATTACGGTAAACTTAAACCAGTTTAACGAAATATACGTGCTCTTCTCTCAGTAACAAAAGCTCTGCGCCAAGAAGCGACATTTATGAGAGAGAAATCAAGACTGAATAACTTAGGACTTATCTTTATATGGAGCGTTATGAACCAGTAATGAAACAACAAACGTGGTTGGTTACCTGTTTACATAATAGGTAAACTTAAGAAGTTTCGTGTTATTTATTTTATGCTAGCCATTGTATTTTTAGCATATTCTTGCCTTAACTTAAGGACATTAAACTTTGTGTAATTAGTTAAATTGTAGAGAGATTGCAGTTTCGGAGAAATGCTGCAGTTCATTGTTTCTTTGCAATTTAGTGTTCTTGTATATATTTAACATTATTACAAAAATAACTAACTGAATTAAGTCCTTTTTGTAGAAGTATTATAGGCGGGTATGTTCATATAATCCTGCTGACGGTGAACTGTCTGGTTTAAAATCAATATCAATTACTGCTAGTTCTACTTGAATCAGATTATAATTAAACGTAAATATTATTATTAAACTGATTCCCCTAAGATAGTAGAAACATACGTCCGCTTTCTTTTTTCAAATCATATCTTTTTAATAACAATATTTTATTTGTAAATTTTCTATCAGGTATCAAAATGTCGGTATTACGCTTCTATGAATACCACCAACGTCTCTGTAATTAAATATCAGGAATATTAATTTCATAATTTAACTTCCTCTTGTAATTATACCTCACATTGTAAACTAAGCATTCAACAATGCTACAATCTAAAATGTAATTCTATTTTAGTTCAAGTGATAATTTCCTACACAGACACAGTATGTAGATAGTGTAGATACATACCTGTTTAAATAATAGGAAAACTTAGGTCGTTGCGAACTATTGTTGTTATTATCTTCATTGTTCCAGCTCGAAGCCATGAAACTTTGTTATTAAACTGTACAGGGTATGCAATTTCGGAGACATACTATTACCTATCTGCAGTGTAGACTTCGCTTTGTTACTATGATGGCAGGTGGGTGTGTGCTTATATGAGCACGCGTCGATTTAGGACGATGAAATATTGAAAATTTCATAAGAATAAAATTTCTAATAGGTACCAACTTGCTTTATCGTAGAAAACTATGGAGCCAAGCGACACGAAACATTAGATGACATCCTCAAAGGTAAGTGTAATCTATCCGCAGTTCCCGCGACAGAAATCGGGTGCCTCGTAAACCAATACTATCGCCCTCTGACATTTACGTACGATGCAATGAATCATCCGGTCGCGACCCTCGGTTTCTATCGGTCGTAACTAACGTACTAATCATAATAAGTCATATTTGAACTTACTGCAGTTGAATTCATCGCTGCCATCCGGACAGTCCTTCTCGCCGTTGCAGTAAAGTGCACCGGGGATGCAACTGTGGTCCTTGCACTGGAACTGGTCGAGTCTGCACGTGATGTTCCCGCGGCAGATGTCGGGCGCCTCGTCCCCGCCGTCCGGACAGTCGCGGTCGCCGTCGCACATCCACGCGCGGTGCACGCACGTCATGCGGTCGCGACACTCGAATTCGGTCGCGATGCACGGTGACGGGATCTTTGGTGACGACATCGCGCAACCCTGGAATGAATAGTTACATAATTAGGTCTAACTTAATTTGGTTACAGATGGATACCAAGTACGGAGGGGTCGTGCTAAATTTTGTTATATTTTTTGTTACACGTGTAATGTGTTACAATGTAATAATTAGTTATTTTTTTCTTAATGGTGTACAAGTAAATTGTATTTGCGCTACGAAACATAAAGAAAAAAAAACAATTATGTTTGTGTGTCTCTAATTCTCTACAAGCTTATCCCTACTTCCCCTACGGTTTGTAGAACTTATTTTGTGTTTCATATAAAGACTTTGCCTACAATCAGTGAAGTATTTTGTTTTTATACCTAAACTATAATAACATTAACATATTACAAGCATTTAACATAAGTTTATGTTAAGCACATTAGTAATGTTATGTAGGTACTTGGTAATTAGATCGTGTTCGTACACCTAGTCTTGTTTGTCCTTTTAATGTATACAAACGTAATTATGGCTCACAAACATTTAATTATATTTCATTGTAGTACATGAACCAGTAACTTAAATGCACCGTAATTAATATTGCACAAATATGGCCGCTTTGCTCAGCACTCGTGTTACACAGTTTACATAACTCAAAGCAATTGATTGTTAATAACCAAGGGAATTTATGCAATAATCCTATTGGCTAATATTTGTGAAATTACGTATGCAAATTAGTTTGTAAGTAGATTATACAGCAAATGGAATTAATTCGGGCAATATAATTGCAAGTACCTACCTAGTTACATAATTACTACGCCTTTTAAGCTATCCTTGAGGCGATTGAAACGTGGTAAGCATAGTATGTTCTACGCCTATATATTTTAAAACCGACTCCAGTAATGATACAAATTTAAAAATATTTATTAGGTACTACATGCCTTATGAAACTTGATGTACCTAGGTAGGTACAGCTAATATTTTTCTTTTTGAAAATAGTCATTGTACTATAATTATTGTTATTAAGCACGGATGCATCAAGTTATAGCTATATTTTATGTTGTTATATATTTTATTATTTTGTGTATTTGTGAACTTTTATTACTATTTAATATCTTTATTACATATTTTATTCTTTTATGATATTTATTTTACTATACATATTTTATTATTTGTGAACTTTTATTATGTACCTACCCATGGCACCAATGTAAGTACCTAATCCCAAAATTGTTCTACAGATCTACACAAAATTGTTCTACAGATCTACAGATACAAACATCATCTCTCGTTCAGCCTGCTTACCATTTCATCACTGCCATCAGGGCAGTCAATATCTCCGTCGCACCGCCACCTCGCCGACACGCAGTGGCCGTCCGAGCACGAGAAGTGCGAGTGCGGCTGGCACGTCGGCGCGGGACACTTCACCTCGTCGCTGCTGTCGCCGCAGTCGTCGTCGCCGTCGCACACCCATCGCTGCTGGATGCACTTGCCGTTCCCACAGGTAAACTCGTCCGAGCGACATGTCTCATCTGTTTTTTTAATGTTTGTTGATTATCAAGTACATGTAAGTGTCGGGCTAATATGGAATTAGTAGAAAATGTTAATTCTACTACATGTTAGACCGCTTTCACTAAAAGGATAAGTTAAAATTAATAAATAGATACTTGTAGGTCCTATAACATGTAGCTAGTCTAAGTTTCAGTAAAAAAAATCTTGAAATCCTCCTGATATTAAATATCTGTGACCCATTACTTTAATGTAAATGACTCTTAAAAGATCTACTAATTAACTAATTAAATAAGATAATTAAGAAAGCACAAACCTAAAAATACTTCTCGAATTGAGCTCTTTTTCTTCAACGTTCATTAAAAAGCAAAGGAAACCACAAAGTCTATCTAAGCTAAAATAATTAATTTACAAACTGCAAAAGACATAAAAATTTAAATAAAATTTTGAATTCGTACAAAGAGCAAGACTAATTTGAGCAAAGCACTAAAAAAATGCGGACATTATTAAAAATTCACAGTCATGCTTTAAGTGGCCATGTAATGAAGTAGAAAAAAGTAGTCTGGGAAAGTAAAGAGAAAACGTATAAAATGAACTAGATCGCAATCCTGTCGGAGAGCACTATTAAAACGGTTGGTTATTAATATCAATCCACTTAAATTCTAGCAAATCTCTTTAAACCTTACACATTTCATTCTACTCTAGAGAAATTACCCTCCCCAGTCTTTAATACAGGGGCCTCTACGTAATTAAATTCTTTTGTAGAACAAGCTGCCACATTCAACTGTAATCATAGTCTTTTACTTTTTGTTTTCCAGACACGTAACTCTACAGTTGTGAGATAAAATAAATTTGGATATAAATGGGATTAAGCAACTACGTTGTCAGGTCGAAACTTTTGTACAAGTTACATTTTGTTGAAAGTCTCTGAAGTGGAAATAAAATTATAAGAAATTGCATCGGGTTTTACAATGTCATACCTATTTTGTTATAGTACTCTTTCTTCGCTTTCACAAAACCTTGTATTATAAGGAATATAGGGACGTGATGACATTGAAGCAAATTCATAAAACGCTTCAGCGGAATATTCAGGAGTTTCTTTACTTTACAAAATGGAATACAGAAATATTCAAATGAACACTTTGGTTATGTAAGGATGTTGAGGCATTCACGCAATATCATCACTCACGGTTCAGGGTGGGTCCGGTGCGGGAGATAAGAATTTATAGACGGATGAGCGGGGTGTTGATAGAAAACGGAGGGCTGGGGGTGGCGCCCCAATGATTGATTGATACCTTCATGCTGCAGACGAATAGTTAAACATCGACTCCATTTCGGTAGCCGAGAAAGTAAACACTGTCGGCCGAGAAGATATAAAGGCTGTGGAGCTAAGTTCAGCTCAAACAACTTTGGCTAGAGTACCTAAGTATTCACGAGTAGCCTTTGATGTATTAGAATCGAAGCATCTTGGAATATTATCTTTTTAATAAACGATATGTCTATTTAGTGCTTTTACAAAAAATACTCTATACGATTCACTAATTAAAATGTAGATAGGTACTAAAATAAGCACAATAAAATATATATAATACAAACCTTGTTACCGTATGTGATGATTGTGCGATTCGCAAACCAATTGGGTCATTAATAATAATGGATTCATGAATCGTCGATACAATGTTTCCAAACGTCAAAAGCAAAGATTTAAATTTTGAAAGTATGTATTTGTTAAATGATGTCAATGTAAAATATTTTGAATGCATGAATTTCATTACATGCTGATAAACTTATCGTGCATCCCTCTTAGGAGTATGAATGTATGGCATAAGTTTGAAGGAAGAAATATTGAAGGGAAGGAAGAACTTTAGATAGATACAATATATGGTGAAGATGTAAATGTAGTAACCCTTACTGCATGCTTTCTCATCGGATCCGTCGGAACAATCGAGGGTGTCGTCGCACATCCAGGTGAGCGGCACGCATTCGCCATGCTTCCCGCGACACGTGAACTCTTCCGGCCCGCACGCCTCGATCTCTGTCAACCCAAGTCATGCACATGCTAAATATGATACGAATCGTTTCAAATCGGCCCACAAATTAACATGATTAAAAAAATACATGAAGATATTATTTTTAATGCGATGTCATTGATTTGATTGGATTTTACCCGTTTGTATGTTGAATGTACTTTATTTCCTGAGTAGTATTAAACAAGTCTTTATTACATACATGTAAAAATATAATTTTAACGCAAATAGCATATATTTATCTAATCAAGTTACCTATATTTTGGGGAATTATTCTATCAGTTTTTCTAGTAATGTACCGATGTTGTAACTTCTTAAAATTACTATTTTAAATTCGCTTACAACAGTGAAAGTAAATTTGTACGCTTAACTAATATTAACGTTTAAGGAATTTGCTTTAGCGTTAAAGGAATCAACTCTTTCTTTGCTACTGAAATTTGGTTCGTTATTTTAGCCGTGAGTACCGGCAAAACTTCGTAGTTAAATGAATTCTTAGAATTTAAGGATTTCCCGTTTCACAATTTTAATTGGCTTTCGGTTTTCCTTCTTTCGCAGTAGATTTCCTTGCTTTATTTTACTTTCTGAGTAAATTTTCACTTTAAAAATAAAGGTTTATGCTCCTTTAATTTAATAAATAATATTCGACGCTGTTGTAGGTTTGGCATGGACAATTACAAGTAGCTAAAATTTAATAAAAATACTCGTATATTATGGTGACAGTTTTCTACATATATTTTTCATTATTGTTTTAAAACAAAGTATGATAAATTATTTTGAGATACCTAAGATAAACTAAAGAGCAATGAATAAAACAACGATTGAATTAATGATCTTATTGATGCCAACAATCCCATAAATGTAGAACCCGAATCCATTCCTCCATAGATCGTTCTCCATGCTCCTTCCTGTGACCATGCTCTTACCACAGTGGTGCTCATCGGAGCCGTCAGCACAATCAGGCGAGTCGTCGCACTGCCAAGAGCCGGGAATGCAGTGACCACTCGTACACACAAAATTGTGCTCCGGACAGGTGCGTTCCGCTGAGCAAAAACTTTAATTGAATCTAAAATCACCTAGAGGCTTTTTTGCGGGCTAACAAAATTAAACCTTAAACTTATAAAAGGTTTGTCTCAACTCTAAGGTATATTTTTAAAATCTCATTTCGTTTCTCATTCGTGATTTAAAGTTATAAGGTTTGGTTTTACGTGTATTTTAAGTTGTACCTATTTATTTTAAGTGTTCATAAATAATTGATTTATCACCTAGAATTGACGTAGGAAGTGATCAGATCATCGATCAACAATAATAAAATCGTACATTTTTAAAAGGCCGGCTTTACAATTTATCAAAAGCCTAATCCGAATTGTTAGTTAGTTTCATAAGAAAAAATCATCGGAGAATTCATTAACGATTGACAACTATTGTTTTTTTACTAAAGGTAGTTCAAATATCAAACAAAAACATGACATACAAAATTCTAAATTCTATTCGAAATATTTTGTTATTTTTTTGGACCATTTTCAAAAGTTTAATGATGAAGATATTAAATACACTTATATTATACGAAACGTACCTACACATATAGAGTACCTACTATTAGAATAAAATTACCCATTTAGTACAATGCCCTCGATCGACTTTTAGCTAACTTTTAAATGAATATTGTGTGGTAGCTATTGTGTAAAATTTATAATTAACATCGTGTACTTTCGAAGTTCCTAACGAATACTTTGGGCATTCGTTAGCAGTCTAATGAATGCTTAAAGTATTCGAGTATTCGTTAGAGTGCAAAAATTCCATTGTTTGAAGTTGGATCGAGTTTTTTGGAGTTACAATCATCACCGGCTCACTCATTTAGGCTGTTCTCTTTTTACTTATGTTGTATTCTCGTTAGTCGATTCTATTTCAATTACGTATCAGTCCCAGTTATAAAACAGAATTGGAAATGTTTTAAGTAATTTAATGGAAAACCAACTTTTTAAGTTACTTTTATTGCATAAAACAAAAGTATAGATTTTTTAAGTAACTAAGCATTTCATTTATGACATTGAATAAAAAGTCATAGATGACGAAATATCTAGTACTTACAAAATAAGCAATGTAGGCAATTCATTTGAAATGCTAAGCGGATGGAAGTGAATACAAATTAATTAACGCGCTAAACACACCAGAATTAATGCCACAAAATTTGCTTTTAACTAAGGTTGCTTGTTTCACTGAATAATAAAATCCTCTTCCCAAACTTCGGCCCAGGAATAGGTATATCTTTACTTTTACTTTAACGAAAGAGAACGAAAAGAAGGGTTTCCAATTTTTTTTGGATATGAGTATATGTGTAATGAGTACTTTTAAACGCAACAACATCAGGCTAACTAGTGGTATCCTCAGGGCTAGTACAGTAGCTAGCGTAGATATTACAAGTTGAAAAACCACGCTTTTACATATTAATTGTATACGGTCGAGAAATAAGTATTTCACGTTCACATACCTAACTATGACATATAATTTATGTCATTTTATTTATTCAGGATTACCTATACTTGTATGTATACGTGTCAAACTAAGAGTAATTTTAAATTAAATTTTGTCCTGTTCTTACAGGAAACAAATTAGAAAATAATACGCGACTTAATAATTCCTTATTTCTATACGACTACGAGTTTCTATTTGTATATTAGTGTATTTATTATAATATGTTCCTAGACTTTTCCGGCTAATGGGGACTCCCCACTGTGGAGGGACCTATCTATATACCTAACTGCTAACTGATTGCTTCCAAATGAACAAACAAAATCCATGTGAAATTATTTAGCGCTATACTTTCTAAGGTTGCTATCTAAACAGCAACTTGTACAGAATAGGATTTATGTTGCGGAACATCTTAACCAAAAATCGTCAAACATGGTTGCGCCGTAACATTTGCCATAATCCCGAAAGAGTTACGACTTTCACAGCCATAGTACAGAACGTTGCGTGTCCGCATCGTATAAACAGAGATGCCATTACCGCGGGCCGACTTAAAGGTAATAGAAATGTAGAGCTACAACGGCTGCCATAAACCCTTCCTACAAGAAATTCAGCTCACGTTTGATACTACCAGGACCGATTTAATCCTTTCAGATACAAGTACCTTGATATCTAAATATATATAACTAATATATAGGTATTATTATAATAAACAACTTAAAATGAGTCAGAATGATATCGTCATAATATATAGTTCGTGAAGAACTGGATAAACATGATGTATCTATTGGTAACTTTGTCTGGTTGTTTGCAACCTACCTATGTATCTACTAAAATACTACTTATAAATAAAAAAAACCTTTAAGAAACATTTTATTGTAACTCCAGATTGCAATTAAAAAGCAACCGTTGTAACTAAGACGAGACTGAAAAATAAAATGGCGAGTAAAAATAGCGAGTGTGTTACACATAAAGCTTCACTTAAATGAGCTTTTTAAACTCGCTTACAGTGAGAAAACAAGCAATAGAAAGTCGGTGTTCAGTAACAAAAACGTCATGTATTTTTTTATTTTATTCGAAGTGAAAATGAAGTGTTCGGTTCGCCTGATAAGAGATCACTCGTATGGTACATCTATTTTATTTAGACAGATATGATAACCAGCTTTTTGTATGAGATTCGGCATCTATGATGAAATTTTGAAAAAAATGATGTCGTGAAAACCACTTTATGAAACTTACTCAGTTTCATTTCTTAAAAAAGTGAAGCCACCGAGCATGAAGTTTATTTTTATGGTAAGTAATTACTATAGTCCATGTGTTCCGAAGTACTATCTCGGTACATACCTACATCTGGCGCAAAATTAAGAAGATTCGTAATAGAAGTCTTTTTAACAATATGCCTACTGAAATACCTAACATACCTATTTGTTTTTATTTAAATGAGATAAAATTTACTTAAGTTTAAATTGTAAAAGGACAAATCTTACTGTGTGTTCGAGTATTTTGGTTACGAGGTTCCTGGCTCGCAAAAACCTAATTAGAAAACCAATTAATTGCCTATCTGTAGCGCCCTAATTTTCGATTTCACGGCCTAACTCGTTCCAATATAAACCAACAATGATAACTGTGAATTAACTTCGAGATTGTAGAAAATACAATTCCCACGCTGGGAGTAGGTAGGTACCTACCTAGGTAAATCAAGGGCCTATAGATACCAAAGTAGATAATTCATATCCAATTATTTTCGTCAGAGGCTACATATAGAGGCATCTTTTTTTTCTTCTTCTGTAGGTATATTCCTATCTTCTTTCTTCACCATTCAAACAAAGTTAATAAATTACAGTTACAGGTATTTTAAACAAATCTACAATACACTTTCTTCTTCCCATAAAGAATTACATGAATCTTCGTCGTAGGAACAGAATATGAATTTATACCTACATACTAAACCGGGTCGAGTGAAAGCTTCTTGAAAAGATTACGTTCAGCAATAAACGGGTCGACGACGTT
>DWPV01000162.1:0-36725 GCA_018251915.1 Urbanus proteus proteus
AAGATGCATTGACTCACAGAAGTATAATTTTCACTTTGCCCAACAGCCACTAAGCAATATTCATAATGACCGGGCAAAGTGATAAATAACGAAGTTCAAATGATAATTATTCACTTCGCCCAAAACAGCCCGTCATTATTCATAATGCCCGGGCATTATGAAAAATGCCCGCATTTATCACTTGGTCCATAACATATATACGTCCTCTTATAAATTTGAGTAAACATATAAACATTTCAATAATTATTTATGTCGTGACTATCAATTACTCAATTAAAATATTATCCATGTTTCAATTAGTTTACATTATAACTAGACATAAATTCTAGGAAATATAAAAATAGATACCTACTACCTATATTATCTAGAATTATTTTCCCAATACCGGATACTTTCTGAAAATGAAGTAAAAAATATATTAATCGTAAGCTTAGGTACTTAAACAAAATTTGTGTGCGTTAACTTAATTCCATATACTTTAAAAACTTTAAATAAATTAGACAATATAATATTCAATGTTACACACAACAAAAGATCGCAATTGACAAAAAATGTAAGTGTTGAAAATTAGGCTTCTACTATCAGATATCACTCATTAGACTTACCTAAATAAAACTGTTTAATTTTTAAAATGTCTTTATATTTACTTTAATACAAAGCATTATTATGTATTTAGGGATGTTTTATTTACAAGCAATAAATATACCTGATATTGGGGGCACAATAAACAAAAATATTTAAAAAGTGTCCTTGTGTGTACCTACTATAAATCTTGGTTTTAAAGTAGGTAAATAACAAAGCAGTTGTTAAAGTACAATATTGATAAGTCCAATATTAAGCATCTATCCGACATTCGGGTCCGTTCCTACTCTGCCGTGATTTAAAAATTTATGATAACTACCTATAAATAGTCACGCATCACATAATCTCCTCATCAACCTTTAACGGCTTTCTCAGTCTGTCAGTCTCTGTCTCAGAATAATGATAGTAACAGAGATGTAAATTTGATATTTTTCTGGACAGTAAATATAAATACATATTATGTTGTTCATTGAATTAGCTACTGTATATATGCTATGCTATGCTATGCTATAATTAAGAACAGACATTTTTTGGATGAAAATATTATATCATTAGGGTATAGTAGTAGTAGGATATAATAACTCTACTATGTAATGTGTACAACTAATGTAAAGTAAAATCAACGCATTAGAAATTAAGTAGGTAGGTATGTCTAATAATATATCATAATAATAAAATTTATAAATAAAAATGGCTACTATTTAAATGTATCTATGGATCCAATTTCGAAATATTAGTAGAGAAAATAGTTGTCTGATGGAAATTATAACATTATTAGCATTGAAGTTTATCGATCGGAAATTAAGTTGAAAAATAACAGTGTTCTTGAAGAGACAGTTACTTGGATTTATAAGTAAAAATAATATGTACTACATAATAGTTATAATTCTACTTACTACCTACCTAAAGAACCTACCAGTAGGTACCGTTCTGAGCTATTAAAACTTTTGCCTTTAAATTTATCGTATTCTAATTGACTTATTCCTTTCCTACTTCGTATTGTAGGTAATTAACTATGTGGTTAAAACCATGTTAAGAATATAATATGACTAAACTCAGAGGCCAGTGTATCTAATGTTAGATTTGATTTGTTTCCTTTAAGATATTTTGATATCGATTAGCCGATCACTAATAAGGAAAATTATAATTAGATACCACATCATTTCCATATAATATATGTATGTACGTATCTACTCGTATATATGTATGTATAAAAGGTAGCAACTTAAAATATATTATGTGATTATGTAAATTTGTTCGGTTGTGCGGTACACCTGAGGTTAACATATTATTATAAGTATATTTATATGTTAAATACATATTTACTTCTATGTTTTTTAGTAAATAATTACTTATATTTAATGGTAGTATTTAAAATGATAAATAAATTATTGTATGCACCATATCTAGTCTCAGTTGCCAATTTGGGAGAAAACGTACAATTGAAATTTCTCGAATTATATTAATTCGAAAGCCATCGTTAAGTTGTTATCAATAAATCTATTTTATTTAATATACCTTTTCGAACTTTTTTGAAGTTAACGATCAGATTAAAGGGTTAGTCGTATAATGCTTAAGATTTGGGTATTTATACAATGCGTTTTACTTGTTAGAGATACCAGTAGATTCTTTCTGTGTAGATAAATGCCAATTTAACATTTCTAACCTAACTATGCACGCATTTTGACGAAATGCTTCCTCTTGCAAATCTCTTATGATAAAATATTTTTATTTATAAATAATCGAATGAATACAACACTACTCTGATAGGGTGCCGATTGCCTAAAGTTATCGGACCGCCTGAAGGCTTACGACAAAGTTTAATGACTGATTGTGCTTTCCTATACACGGAAGCGTTTATGAAAACTTACAGTGCCTATCAACCGACAATATTATTGAAATCTTAGACGGTTTCCAATTATCTTTATGAATAAAATGCAACCATAGTAAATGTTTCACAACAAATTCTACCTTATAACAACAGTGTTAATGCGGTGTTTTAGTTTGAGTTTGTTAGTAAGAGAGAATCATTTGTTCGAGGTGTTTCGAGTTTTGGATCTTACTAAGATTAAGCTACCCCGCAACGTACCTATCTGTGGCCGACTTCCGACAGAATCCAATTTCTACTTGAAGCTGATTACAGATGTGCATTGAAGGCATTGGCCACTTACCATGTGGTGGACTGCTGGGATAAATTTTATTAAAATCGATACAGCAATGTAGGTAAATAACTAAATATCAATACACAAAATATTACTAACTAATACATGCGAAAAACAACCCTTCCTTGACAGACGGGTAAAAAAGTTTTTTAAAGTAGCGTTTATGTGTACTTAAATAAAAATAATTATTTTATGAACGAGCAGTGCATAATATTCATATTATATATATAGTATTCTGACACAGTTAATGATTTTAAAAGCTTGTAGGCCTCAAGAAGTTACCCAATCTGGTGTTAATTTCCAGTTGCGCTACAAGCTTAAAATCTTTAAAATCATTTACTATACGACCATCCCGGAAATTTACTTGTAATAATATTTATGTATGTGTCTTATTTTAATAATTGGTCAACGGCTGTTTTGGTCATATTTAGTTTTTATATTCGCTTCGTACATTCTATTGAATTATAAGGACAACAAACAATAACAAAAAACTAATCTGGTGTCTATAGCTTAATAAGGCTGAAATTAATGGTTCTTAACATAATAGAAATTGCAAATGCCAGTGATTTCATAACCTCCCGAGGGATTCGCCGCCTTTTCGCCCCAAAAACTTAAGAGCACTAATGCTACGGGAATATAAACCCAGTACTATCTAATTATGGCACAAAGTAGACAACACCCCATGGATTAGTTGCGACGTATTTATATGAAACAAAACTGAGGTGTATACATAGGATTCAATTTTCGGGGCGTGGTGAATCAACAACCGTGACACAATGTATTCAAACCGGCAATATTCGGCTGCTAGAACTGCAGTATAAATTAGAAGACCTTTCTTTCTCATCGTCACTTTTGATCATAGAAGGGTAGCGTTCAGTCGTCATCAATGCCTGTTACCAGTAGATATTGATTTGACAATTACGAGTGCTCGTAGAAGCAGGAACCAAAGTATGTTCGCCGAGGGTAAATATAAATGATGCATGGATTGTATAGCGTGATAGTTCAAAGTAGCACGTTAACTCGCGTCCAGACGCCTCCCGGCGCATTCGCTGTCCATCGGCCTTCGGCGATGTTCCGATTTGTTAAATAATTCCGGGCTTACATTTAACACAAAATTATATTATGTACGTACTTAATAATTTGTTGGTAATGTTGGTATGCGGATGATTAAAATGTGATGTTTCATTGTTACAGGGCCGAGCTCCATAGAGCCGCGCTCGCCAAGCGCTTTCACGTCCAACTCCTCCAGCATGCTACTGCTGCAAACACACGTAAGTACACCTTTAATATACATTGTTTAATCATTAGGTCCTATAATATCATGTGAGAAATATTAACTAACGAAGAAACAGTGTTTAAATCTACTAAATATCCAAAATATATTGTTCTTATACTAAAAACATCAAGTTACATTACAATTGATATTAGTTGATATATCGTGATTTACATGTAACAATATGGAACTGTAATCGTATATGGAACCATCGATAACGATGTCGCCATGAAACATTGAACAGTCATTATGTTACAAATAAGTGAAATAAGCGCGCTATTGGTGCGTGCTGTCCGCCCATGCCGGAGCTTTGCCGCCTACGGTATCTGTAACGCCTTCCTTATCGATTTATTTTTCTATTACAGAGCAACTACGGTTCATCCTTCACTGATCTGCTGTCACCACAGTATCAAGACGATTCTTCAGAAATCTTAGAAGATAATCTAGATCCATTCCCGGACGTTGAATTCCACGCTCCGATTCCTCCTGAGGTCAAATTGCATCGTACGACTCCAGTGAGCGAAACTCCGTCGCCAATCCTTGGGCCTGCATTGCCAAGTTTCGAGGAAACCTATTCAGTTCGTTATCCCAAGCAGGAAATGGCAGAATTCGGCATGAAGATGGACGAAGACTGTTATAACAGCGCTTATTCCCACCAAGGGCACACATCAACCCAATTATTATATCAATATCATCAACCGACACTTCCATATGTTCCGTCCCCTTACTACGCCCCTGCCCAGCCATGCAGCCCCACATTCGACACCGGTGGCGTACCTAACAATCAGGATTCTTACTCGTTACCGCCATTTCCAAGTTCCATTGATTTGCTTGCTACAGATCAAGCATCGAGACAAAGACGATCATCTCTACCAGTACAGAGGTCCGAATCTAGCAGCTCTAACGACAGTCCCAAATTACACGGCGGTCGAGTGCATTGCATGCAAGCATCGGCGCCTAGCTCGGCGTCCAGCTCGCCCGGCGGAGCGCCGCAAGACAGCGTCGCTGCGCGCGCTGCACCTCCCTCACCGAGTCAACTATGTGCCGTTTGTGGAGATACCGCTGCATGCCAGCATTACGGAGTTCGTACTTGTGAGGGTTGCAAAGGGTTCTTCAAGAGAACCGTTCAGAAAGGATCTAAATATGTATGTTTAGCTGAAAAATCATGTCCCGTGGACAAAAGAAGAAGGAACAGATGCCAATTCTGCCGCTTCCAGAAATGTTTAGCTGTTGGCATGGTGAAAGAAGTTGTTAGAACAGACTCATTGAAAGGGCGGCGAGGGCGATTACCCTCGAAACCAAAATGTCCGCAGGAATCGCCACCGAGCCCTCCTATTTCGCTCATTACCGCTCTAGTTAGAGCGCACGTGGATACTTCCCCCGACTTTGCAAACCTAGATTACTCTCAGTACAGAGAACCAAATCCTATGGAACCACCGACATCAGATTTGGAAGTGATACAGCAATTTTATTCCCTGCTGAGCAATTCAATAGATATGATAAAGATGTTTGCCGAGAAAGTTCCTGGCTATGGTGAATTATGCCCAGAGGATCGAGAACAATTATTTGCGTCAGCGCGACTTGAACTATTCGTCCTTCGATTGGCATATCGCACTCGTTCAGAGGATACAAAGTTAACCTTTTGCAATGGACTTGTTCTTGATAAACGACAATGCCAGCGATCATTCGGGGACTGGTTGCATGCTGTACTCGATTTTAGTAACACCCTACATTCAATGGATATAGACATCTCGACTTTCGCCTGCCTCTGTGCATTAACACTGATAACAGGTATGTTTATGACAATTAATTTTATAAATTTATTTAACAATGCATTGATTTTTAATTTAAGGTTAACTTTAATTTGGATTATTGAAATGAAATAGTCACTTTGCTATAAACAATTATAGTACATGAAGTACCTAACATTAGCTAACTGTCTCTACTAATTCTTCGTTTCTTGTCCAACAGAACGCCATGGTTTAAAGGAGCCACACCGAGTGGAGCAACTCCAGATGAAGATAATCGGATGCCTGCGCGCCCACATGCCGGGCGGCGGCAGCGCGAGCGCGGCGGGCGCGCCCCACTTTAGCCGCGTGCTCGGCGCGCTGCCCGAACTCCGCTCGCTCTCCGTGCAGGGCCTCCAACGCATCTTCTATCTCAAACTCGAGGACTTGGTGCCCGCGCCGCCTCTCATCGAGAACATGTTCCGCGCCAGCCTGCCCTTTTAGGCACCCTATCATAACCGCCCCGCACCAACTTCCCGAGGACCACACCCGCCTTTGAAACCCATTCTTCTCCTTTCTAGGGCCGACTCCGTTATTTTTATAAGTGTTTAAGATTACAAATATTTTTCTAGAACTAGTTACAAACTATAGGGCTCGATCTCCTGCGGAATCGGTCCACGCTTCTCGTGTAAGGTTAATTTTAATATTAAAAGACATTTTATCACGTAATCATAAGTAGAGATGTAGGTAAACTTAATTTATTGTAAATGTATATTTGTGTGTGATTCCGTTTTTATCTTATAAAATTATCTACCTAGTAGTCTGCATTTGAGTTACCGCTCGTGATCAATGGCATCTCGTCGTACAAATATTCCTATGTTATTTACTTGTGTATTATTTAAATAAGAAAAATCTAGTCACAAGACTTACAAATATAAAAATTTGGCTTGTAAACACCGAATTTTATAGTAATTTTACGGATGATTAAGGCATTTGTTAATAATAATTGTCAAGTATGAATGAGAGGACGGGCGGCCCGAGGGCCGCGCCGGCTCGTGGCGTGAGAGAAGACGATGATGTGTCAAACAGTGAATCGTTGGAAGTTACCTTTTAGGTTTAAATTATTTAAATATAATTTAGATGATAAACGTTAATGTAATTTGTTATAATAAAATTATACCTATAAGGCCAGAGAAAAAGTTCAGCATCATTTTTATAAACAACCTAAACTCCAACGTGTCTTAACGAGTACCTTTCTTAGATAGGTAGTGTAGATTCCTTGTGTACGTGTCTCTTACGATGTCTTCGTCTAAAGGACGTAAACCATATCATTGAATTATCACATTAAGAGTGTGTGCCCTAGATTATAATATTATATTGTACCCGCAAAGGTATGTTTTATTAGAGTATTTTAATAAATTATAACTTTGAACTGTTACTAGAATGTGGTGAATTTTAATGTAGCATAAAGTGCGATCGGCATAAAATTCCAGACTGGACCAATAATAGCATAAATGAAAATCAAGCTAAAAGGAAGATGTGAATCTAATATGTAAAAGAATTTAAAACTGGGACGCAATGTATTAGGAAATGTCAATATTATAAGCAAAGCTTAGAATACAAAAAATTAAGTAGAGATTCCCCGAGTATGCTGTCATTATCTAATACATTTCAATGGCAGTACATATTTCAATTTTAATTCAATTAACCGATACTCAGTCATGTATCGTCCCGATAAAAAGAAATAAAACAACACTGGCATGCAATCGTCGTTCGGGAACACAAATAGACACCTATATTTTTGTTCTAATAAGCAATAGTACAAATACTTACTACAAGTAAGTGTTTAATTGAGTAGGTGTGTAGGTAATCTACGTAATAATTAGGTATGTACCTATAACTAACAGATTCAAGTATAACTTAGTATTCTTGAATAGTCTTTCACGAACAAACCTAATCCGTATTTATTAAAAGCGTGTCTACATATTTTTAAAATTACAATACATATTATTTTACATAAAATTACTTGGCAAGACGATTTACTGCTTCTAGGTAGGTAGGTATGTGTAATTGATGTGAAAGGTGTAAATTAGTCAAATCATGATATTTTCCCTGCACTATGAGTGAGTGATAATAAATTGTTCCCTAGATTAGTTATAATGTTGTTATATATGATATATATAAACACGTGATAATTTTATACTAAATTGATAATATTTTGATATTATTATCAATGCTGAACTTTTTACTCGATCGCCCAAACTCCTTTTTTATGTATTAGTTAATTTTATAGATTTGTAAAAATATTCGACGAATTTTCACATTATTTTCTCTATGTATGACGCTACGCTTTACTATTTTGTTATAAATTGGACACAAGATCATAAGCTTCATGTTTTAAACATATCTCAAACTCATCTATTTAATAACTTACTTTTAACTACAGTTAAGAATGAGAGACATACTTATTTATATAGATGCGAAATAATATTGTGCTCTACTATGCTTCGTTCGCCAATTCAAGACTAAGAACTAGTAGTGTTTCAGATAAACATTTCAATTTATTAATTCATATTACATCAGGAAGTTTTGATGTACATCAGCTAATCTTTTACACATAATATTATACCGATTGTAGTATACCTATATATTTAAAATTTATTAAACATTCCAATATGAAACCGAAATTATTGTTATCATTCATTTAAAAATAACTGCTGTGAACACTATAATATGTTATAAATAGATTTTCTATTACTTGGAAATAGGAATAAAATGCTACTGGTATTCTTAAAATATAAAGAAACTTCATAATTTTGAAATTTACATGTTGTGAAAAAACATTAAGAATGGAAAAGAATAATCATAGTACAACCTCACTAGCAATGAAATGCTAGTAGATACCTGTAGTCGTTCCTGATACTTAGTAGATAATAAATATAATCAATACCGCAAACCAATACGCTATAGTAATTAGGCACTTAAGACGGCTGCCAATCATGAATTTATGACTATTGAATGCATTTCTTTTATCAACATAGTTAGATGTGCTTTGTTATACTATGTTATACCTACTTTTCTTTGTAAATATTTTGTCACAATTAAATAATAACAACGCAAATGCGTTACTTTTAAATTTATGCTTTTATTTACCTGAACCCCA
The DNA here is from genome assembly GCA_018251915.1 of Urbanus proteus proteus. Lineage (NCBI taxonomy): Eukaryota > Metazoa > Arthropoda > Insecta > Lepidoptera > Hesperiidae > Urbanus > Urbanus proteus. Next base: position 8,908 of record DWPV01000162.1, read on the forward strand.
ACATTAGGTATAGGTACATTAAACACCTACTTTACCATTTTAACTCAGTATGTTATTTCACAAAGAAAATTTTCGAACATTTTTAAGTAACTTTTGAAAGTCAGTGATTATTGAGTGATAAATAATTTAAAAATATCTACACATATTAAAAAAAAATAATTAATGTTATTCAAATAATTTAAAAGAAACTGATTTTATTCATTACTTTAATTTTTACAGACTACTTAATTTATTTTGCCCCAAATTATCCTGATTAACAAGAACAATATTAAATGAACGATGTAGAGTCCAGTGATCGGCAACGACATGCACTTAATACATGAAAGTGCAGATATAGAGTCAACATAAGGTGACACGATGTGTTATAATTAATTTAATACGACTGCTATAATTAATTTAATAACACCAAAAACTTGTTAATAAAATATATTAAATATTTATAATTTATGATACGATCACGCTATTTACCTATATTTCTTAAGATATGTAGTAATAATATTTAATAACTTTGAATAGGTAACAGTTACTCCTTTATAATAAAGTTGTATCATTATTGCTTTCTTTGATAAGAAAAGTCTCGTTTAGAATACGAGTAGGTATAGGATTTAGAACTCTATATGGTTCGACTCCGTCGGCAACATCGCCACACCTATTTCTGCCCGATAACGCCAGTGTTAAGATCTTCTGTGTTCTGTTTTGAAGGGTCTGATAACAGAGACATACGTATTCGAGACGTTTAGTCCTCAGGGGTAGCAACGCCTCTGTGGCCGACCTCAGGTAGGACTGCGATCTTATCTGGGGTACATTATAGATGCGCATGGGCGGCAGTGGCCACTTACCATCAGATGACAATGTTTTAGTTAAATGTAGGTAAAAAGTTAAATCTAAAGTTTTAAAACCAGTTTTAACACTTTCACTAGTCGCGTTAGGATAGGCCTGGGCCAAAGTTACCCTAATTCACTATTAAAATATTGCTTACTTTACATTTGTAGCAATATCACAGTAATACGCGAATAAATTTTGATGATGATTAAAGATTTATGCGTAACAGTATGTTAAAAGTAGTACTTATCTTTCTATGCAATTTGTTATCAGCACTGCAGAAAACTTTTTGATGCACTTGAAACATGTCGCACAAGACTCTCAGTTGAAAAATATATTGATGCTGCCAAAATATCGGATAGAAAATGTTTTGCGCGCTTATATCATTTACAAAAACATGTACTACACGCTGTTTATAAAGTTACTTTGAAATAAATTAAAATAAAGGCAAATATAAATTAAAAACTAAATTCAATTTTGGGGCCAATATTACACATGAAGGCTTAAGTTACCCAGATTAGTAAATAAAGAATTGAAAATAAATAAACATTTGCTGTACAATACTTGAATCGATGGCCATAAAATAATTATAAGAAAAAAATTAAAAAAACATTGTCATTGTCATTTGTCATCCAACTGTCATAAGTGTCATATTTGTTACAGGACTGACGACACGACTGTATACAATTTTGTGAACTTATGCTTAATAAAAAGATTAGGTGTTCCTATAATATTGAGATTTATTGATAGATATTGGATGTACGCGAAGTAAAGAGAAACAACTGTGTTATAACTTGCTTCGGAATGAAATCGTATTAATATCAACGAAAAATCACAAATCCATGTTTAATACCATGTCTGATCCCAATGATATTAAAGAAACATTAGACAAAAATCTTGAAGACTATGAAATTCAAGAAGTGTTGAAAAATGGAACTGATCTTCGGGAATATGCGTTGCAAATCGATAAAGGCATAACAGAAGCAGAAAAAGCATCAGTAGCTGATTACTTGAGGGAAAGTGAAAATATAGCCTCACTACACAATCAGATCGAAGAATGTGATGGTATACTAGAGCGCATGGAAAATATGCTCTTGACTTTTCAGGTAATTAGAATCAGTACGCTTTACTACATGTCAATATTCATATTATTTCAATTTAAATTAAAATTTTAATATAATTTATTACAGAATGATTTGGGAAGTATTAGCAATGAAATCATTAGCCTTCAGAAGCGGTCCGTGAATATGTCTATACAGTTAACAAACAGACAGGCGCTTAAGGGACCCCTGTCGTCGTTTATAGAAGACATGGCTGTCTCAGAAACACTGATATTGTAAGTATCACATAAGAAACAACTATCTAAAATCTTTATCGCATCCCATTGCCCGAGTAACAGCTGCACAGGCTATCATAATTTTGTTAATGTTAAAACCGTGTGTTCAGTTTGTTGGTGTCATAAGCAACAAATTGGAGCATCCTCTTTGTTATTTAATAAAAAGATGCCGCACATGTTTTATTTTATTCTATGGCCTTTTTTTTAGGACCTATCCATAGATCAATAGTTAAAATAAGTGCCTAAGTAAAATATATAATTATGTCAGCTTGGTAATGGTCACCAAGCTACTTTTGACAAACACGTTAAACAGTACTAAGCAGACAGCCTTTACCTTTTTTTTTAAATTGTAGATATTAAGTTGATGATACCTGATAAGTATGTAAACATTGATTTATTTTCCAGTGGTATTAATAATGTTCCTGTAACTGAAAAAGAGTTCATGATACAGTTGGCGATATTGAACCAAAAACTCAATTTTGTCAAAGAACAAGATTTCAAAGAAACCAAAGCTTGTCATGATGTCAAGGATGTTCTAGAAAGGTTGAAAATAAAGTCCATATCTAAGATAAGAACTTACATCTTAGAACAGATATATAAGTTTCGAAAGCCAATGGCAAATTATCAGATACCACAAAACGCTATGCTGAAGTATAAGTTTTTCTTTGAATTCATTCTGGCCAATGAAAGGAATGTTGCCCAAGAAATTTGTAATGAATATATTGATACCCTCAGTAAGGTCTATTACTCTTACTTCAAATCATATGCCTCGAGATTAGACAAATTAAAATATGAAGAAGTACCGACTAAGGATGACCTTATGGGCATTGAGGATGGTTCCAAAGGCGGGTTCTTTCAGAAAACAAATTTGAAAAATAAGAGCACAATATTTACTATTGGGAATAGAGGTGATGTTTTAGCACAGCAGCTTGAAGCTCCAATCATAGTTCCTCATGTTCAGCAGAAAACAAAGGTATATAAGATTTTATTCTACTATAGATATAAAAATGTTTGACAATCATTACTATAATATGTGAAAATATATAGCCTCAGAGTCCTTTTAGACAACAGATGCATTGCTACCACTCAGGGCTAAGTAAGGAATCCTTGAGTCTCTTACCATCCTCCAAACAAGAACACAACAGTACTTAACAATCTTTTTCATTTACAGTATCCATATGAAGCCTTATTCCGCAGTCTTCAGTATGCTTTGGTGGATAACAGTTGCAAAGAATACTTATTTACAACTGAATTTTTTCATGTCAAAGCTGGTCATGCTCAGGAGCTGTTTGATAGAATACTTGGAAAAACTTTATCACTTCTAGTGGTCAGTAATTTTATATTACTCAGAGATTTAAATCATAGATGCACCATACATATTCAAAAACTTTTTGTATTTTGTATATGTGTCCGTGACGTAAGCAGTTTACACAAGACAAAGTCGCATTGTGATAGTGATGGTTATCTCGCTCTTGCATTACATAATTTATTGTAATAGTTCATTTTCTGACACACAGACGTGAGCCAAACGCTATTTAAAAATGAATTGTTTTGGTATAATATTGTGTATTATGAAAATAATTCATAATTCAGTATTAACGCATGAAATGTATTTCCTTTACATATTTTGTGAATTTTCATTTATTAGAATTTTTTAAAGGCACAGGAGGGCACATTTTATAGATTTAACAACTTTAATTGTCAAAATCATAGAAGTGTAATCAACATGCACCATTCACCACATTCGTCAGCCGACTGCGGGGGATTGTGCGAAAATAGTTGTTTAAAATGCAGTTTCAAAGCAGTTTAAAATTTAAATGCAGTTTAAAAGAATTTCTGAACTATGGAAAAGGCGCATCTACAATTTTAATTTCTGATATTACTCATTAAAGACATAAACTTTACATTTGATCTTCTATTTTCAGAAAAATGTTGAAAACTATGTCTTGGAATGTTATGACTGTCTCGCTCTATTTTTATGTATTCAACTGATAAACAGATACAGGTGGATGTGTCATAAAAGGGCAGTAGCTGCATTAGACAGGTAAGTTTTTATTATTATTTAAATAATAATACATGGTCACAACCAAATTAACGATACTGACCCACATACAAGTGCGTCTTCATTATGGTCGTAGTAAACACATGTACACATACACTGTTCTTGGCTTCTATCCTGTCTGGACAGCATTATATTGAATATAAATTAGTGAAGAAAACAATTATATATCATAGCGTGTCTTAATATAGAATATTTCATTTTCAGCTACTGGGATTCACTCCTGGGAACCCTGTGGCCTCGTTTGGAATATGTATTGAAGTTAAATATTCAAAGCGTTAGAGACTGCGACCCAGCTAAACTATCTAATAAGGAATTAGGACCTCATTATGTATGTTATAAATATATTTTATCTTTATTAACTGGTTTATAATTAATGTTGTTGATAAAAACATATTTATATTTTACAGATAACACGACGGTACGCGGAATTTTCAGCGGCAATGCTTAGTTTAAGTGAACAGTTTCCATCTGAAGAACTCAGCAATTTACTTTTAATTCTACAAGATGAAGTTCATTGCTTTTTATTAAAAATGGCAGCAGAATTTCCACAAAGAATACAACAATTAATATTCTTGATAAATAACTATGACATGGTCTTAAATATACTAATGGAAAGAACAAGAGATAATACCAAGGAAGCTGAAAGTTTTCGGGAACAGTTGCAGGCCAGAAGCTCGGAATATGTGGAGGAAATACTAAGTCCACATTTTGGAGGGCTAATGCAGTTTGTCAAAGAAGGTGAACAGTTGCTAGAGACTGAAAAAAAAAGTGATCTCGTCAATTTAGAAAGGAAGTCTCTCTCCTTAGTGGCCTCATTCACGGCAGGCTGGAAACAAAGCCTTGAAGAAATACACAGGGAAGTCTTAATATCATTCCCCAATCTCGTTACTGGATCTGGCTTATTGCAAATGGCGCTAACTAATTTCGTGCAATATTATCACAAGTTTGTCAAATTATTAACACCTAATGCCCGAACTCAACTTGTTAACATCCACGTCATTATGGTGGAAATAAAGAAATATAAAACCAGCTATTAATTTATATAACACATTTAAACAGTATATTATTTATAATGAATGGTTAAAAATACATTAAATAGAATATAAATGCTATGAGGCTTTTATTATTTTATTATTATTAAGCAAACTAATTGGTATAGCTGCAATGCTTGTCTTCCCACTATTGCGGTAGGCTTGGAATATATCAATCAAGCTTTGCGGATTATTTTCCGCGGAATTGTCAAAATGTGCAGAACGCGCGTTCTGCAAACATAAGTTGTGTATTGACATAATATTGCAATGCTAATATGATCAGTGTCCTATTTAGGTAAAATTGAAAAACTGTAATTAGGTTTAAGTTATGTTTTTTATTCCGAAGACACTTATGAACTATGACAGTCTAGCGACACAATGATTTAACTGATATCCAAATTTGACTTGATAATATTTATTGATGTGTAAACAATACCTGCAAATAAATTTAAATGTTCTTTTCTAAAAATGTATTTTCTATATTTTACAGGTTACATTGCAATTACAAACTATGAAACTTAAAAAGTTAGTCAGAAAAATTACAACATTTGTTAGGCCGTATTCTCGAAGTCAGCGCACAGCGTAAGGCAGCAGCGTAGCGGCGGACGCCCCTTAAAGGTAGCGTGTAAAACAATTGCATTGTAGCGGATTTGTATCGTCCCGTGAGTGCAATTTGTGAACAAAATAAAACGTTAACGCACGCCATAAATATCGACGTAGGTAACTCCCTAATGGATCGCATAGCTTGTGTGTATGTTACGGTGTACTCTGCTTATGAGGACACATGAACTCGGTTCTACGCTCTTCGTACGCTGACTTTGAGAATGGGGCAGGGACGATAAACAAGGTCCATCGTTTTTCTTGAAATACTGATTCTTTGGCGAGAAAATGCATTTGTAAGATAAGCAATATAGATATTTTTATACGGGTGTCATCGAAAAAAGGCATATTTAAATGTACACTTTAATGAACAGGGTCAAGTGATAGGTAATCGAATTTACCAAAATCAACTTAATTAAATTTATTTTTTATATGATGTAGAGCCGTCTTTACCCTTTACGGGGCCCTGGGCGTACAAAGATCATGGGGCCCCCATGTGACCTTTGTCAGGCCACTATTTTGAATAATATACAAAAAAAAACAAATTCAATTTCATTCATTGTAAGTTAATAATGATTCTAAGAACAATTCTTATTTGATAGCCTAATACGGGCACAATAAATTAATGTTGACCTACTGATACTAAATACTTTAATAAACGTTGGAAAACATTTTTAATGTATATATATTTTTCATTACATTAACTGAACTGAGAAACTGTTGACAGATTGTTACTAGTGCAACGTGAAACGTAAACGTAAAACGTGAAATCCAGTGGTTAAATTGTGTAAATGTCAAAGAGTAAAAAGTAAGATACAGTAAGTGTTGTGATATGACCGAAAAAAGCCAAACAAACTAGACATGGGGTTGATAGGTTAATCTATCACTAATACTCATCTATCAACAGGTTCTCCCTGCCACCGTAGTTTTACCGTGACTACGATCCAATCAATGCCACGAAAATATTAATCTAAAATTATATATATAAAAAATAGTGATACTTTCTTTTCTAATTTTTTCTTACCATTTATTCTTCCTTTACTTATAGAAATATTTTGTGACAGTATTTAACATTAATTTATTGCGCACATAATAGGCTCTCACATAAGACTTGTTTTATTTTTGTATAACTTTTTATTTAGTAGATATTCCTAAATTAAAACAAGGTCACACTCTAGCATCATAAATATTAAACTGGCTGCACTACTATAATAATTAAAAAAAATATTGAATTGTCGATAAAATTGACTGTTTTTACCCCATTACAGGCTGCAACATCAGTACCCTCGGATACCCTGTATACTTAGAAAATGAATCTATAAACTCCCGTTTCGTTTATGTTACTTGCCGCGTGCCATTTTGCCTTAGATTGGTCAGGACCTAGGGGCCCCCTTCGATCGCGGGACCCTGGGCAAGTGCCCATTGTGCACACACATAGAGAGGGGCCAGATTACATATCCTTAAACTTTCCTGACTATCTAATACACAAAACATTACCAGTATGTATTTTAAATATAAATAATATATTCAATATAAACACACTACAGCCAATGGACACTTATTTACATCGGACATTACAGGAGCCAAATATAAGGAACTAAAATTATAGAATCTTCATCATGGAATCATCTTGTTAATCCGAATACACACTAAACTTCTGATGCTAGAAACATCTAATGGTTTACAGTTGTAGTACATTGTAGAAATAAAACTGGATTTTTTGCCACCTTAACAACCGTTGAAATATTACAATAACATGACACCTATCCACTATTAATAATACAGGCGGAAATAATAATTATAAGTTCAATGTATCATGAAAAAAAAAAAGGGTTTCAAAATTAAAATGCGCATGTGTAATGCTTCTCAGTGCATATTTCAACACTGTTTGACAAATGAAAAAACTATTGAGCATGTCCATAACATACATCTTATACTAGATATTACATATTAGTGGGGTATACAACTTTTATTGAATATACACTATACTATAACGAATACATATTTTCAGACATAGATTTTATTAGTGTATTGGTAAATTTAGATTACATATAGATTAGGTTTGTGGTTTCTAAACTGGCATACACGAAATTAGGCATAAAATTCTAGACGTAACAACAATACAATAAAACAATTCAAAACTACACATGGTAAACTAAAGGAAAAGACGACGAAAATTCCGACTTTACAAAAAAGTCTGGCAATGTTGTTGTAGAGCGAGATTATTTTTCAACGAACGCCCTTTCGTCGACGCTTTCTTTCACTCCAGGCCCTAAATTGTTATTTCCTATTGACTTTGGCCATTACTAACACCCGAAATCTACAAAATAAATTGACCGTTCCTCTCGCTTTACCAGCGGTACATTGACGTGACTATATTACACAAGAGTTTCTAATATTTACGTAACAAATACAATTCCGCAAATTTATATAGCATAGTAGCATCCTATTGCAGTACACAAATTTCGAAACCGCAATATTTTTTAATTAAAAAGTAAAACGCTTATTTTACACAAATCACAGAATCATTTAAAATAACTAGCACTAATTATATTACAAAACTTAAACTTAAATTTTAATATCTTATCACTTTTGCACATCTAACACTCCATAAAGACATTTACACTTATTCTCAAAACAAAAACCCGTTACATATAAATAAAAATTCTTTCTTAATTTTTATATAACAAAATCAATAGGTATGCATTTGTATGTTACAAAATAATAGTTAATGTGTTTTTGTCATGTCTCGATGAGTACGAACTCAACGTGGATTATTTTCCTTTGGAAAAACATAGCCTACTTCTTATACAAATTATAATGTACCCCTACACAAATATTTTGTACATAACCGCGTATAACGGGATGTGTACATAAAAAGTAGACTCATGCACTTTACAAAATAAATGTCCCATAACGCCTATGGCTTCGTAGATAATATCAAGTACACACACTAGGTTTTCTCGTCACTAGTTTTTTCCAGACCATCAGCGGTTTTTCCATAACATAATCGTTCAAAGTATCTTCAAAATCTTTTGAAACATTTTTCGGATTCCAGGCAAGCAAAGCTGAGACTACTCTATCTGGATCATGTTTATTCATGAATATCAAACTTGAGTAAATGGCTTCCATCATATCGTGCGACGCTGAAAAAGAGATGTCAAATAAATTAGTTACATGGCAAGACTAACGGGTGGCTTTTCGGTTGATGCTCGAAGGTGGTTTAAACTCCAGCACGTCTCTACCACACCTATTTCAGCCTTTATAACAGTGTTAAGTACTGTTCTTATATAGCTTGAAGAGTGCATTAAAATAAATTTATATGAGGCGTTGCAACTTAGTGTAGTAACACTTCTGCGATTAACCTCTGATAGGTATCTATCCGTATTTTGCGTTTATTAAATGTTTATGGGCAACAGTGACTATTTTTTTCGGATGGATTACAGGTTCGGTTGCAACTTTTACATAACAAAAAAGCATCTGGATGGTTTCGATGCTACAGGCAATAATTTTAGTAATAATATAGTTGGACTCTACAGTCCTGGAAAGAGCAGGTCTATGGAAGAAGGCCTGGAGGCGTCCTCTATGCCTGGGAAGAATAACAAATATTTAAATTAAATAATTAAATTAAAAATGCATATAATATCAATTGAAGTTGACTTCACCGTAGGCAACATAAGTTTTATCAAGTCTTACTACATAGTAATTTTCTAGATGATGTATTTATTACTTAGATTCTGGTATCTTATAATACTAATAAATATAGTAATCATATGTGTATTAAGAATTAAACTTACGAGTTTGCTGCAGCATTAGCAACAATTGGTTTATAACAATCTCACATTGAGCTTTCTTGTCTGCCGGGAATGGTTTGAGTAGAGGTCCCAACATTAACACACAGAATTGTTTTGTTCTGTCTGGTACATGTTGCTTTTCTATTATTGGTAACAACATGTTTCGTATTATGTTCGTATGACACCACTTCGCTCCATGGCGTTTGCAAAGGATAATTAATGCCAGTCTTAACATTTTCTTATCATTGTTTGTACCTATAAAAAATAATATTTTATTTAAAGAACACATTAATCAAGTTAAAAAAAGAAATATAATTTTTTAAAGGTAGAACCCTTGTGGTTCGACTCTGGCGGTACCACCACCACACCTATTTCAGCTTCATAAAAACATGTTCAGCGCTGCTGTGTTCTGGTTTAAAAGGTATGATTAGGGACATACTTCATCGAGACGTTCCAACTTAGTCTTCAGGGCTAGCAACGCATTTGTGGTCAACCCCAGGTAGGACTGTGATCCTATCTGGGGTTGATTACAGATGTCCTTGGGCAGCAGTGGCAACATACATCAGGTGGGCTGCATACTCGTTTGCTGCTTCTATGATATAAAAAGCAGATTGTTTTGCATCCTATATTCAGCATTCCTTTCGTTGAAAGCTGGTTTGGAAGGTAGTTCATGCATTTGAATTAAAACAATTGTCTATCTGTCTGTTCTGCTCAGGTAATATTCTAAACGGCTGGGGAGATTTTGACGGGACTTTCACTGGAAGATAGCTGAAGGTCTAAGGCGTAACATAGACTTTAATTTTTGAAAAATGCTTTAGCGTGCGCTACACGTGTATGCGCGCGCAGTCGCGGGACAGTTGTGTATCACTTTTGTTAAAATAATATAAAATACATCTAACTATAAGTTCAACTTATACTTTACCTCTTAAATCCATTATAGCTTTTCTAAAGATCTCTAGTATCATGGTTTCATTCCATTCAGAAAATCGATATGAATACTTTTGGAACAGAATATTCCTAATATTTTGGGCTCTATTATATTTATCTTGGCACTTGTAGAAATGTAACAGATACACCAGACATGTGACTAATGATGTTTTTGCTGCAAAATAAACATATAAATGTGAATATTACAAACATATAAAAACAAGTAGCATATTAAAAAAAACTAGTTGTTAATGTGCCCACAAATGCAAATACGTCAAAGGCCAGTATCCACTTAAATGGAGCAGAGAATGATGATACACTGAAGCTAAACACAGAGTAAATATCCATATTCATAAATAACCAGAAATTATGTTCTTTGCCAGTTATCTAATCTATTCTCCCCACATCTTCATTTTGGTGTATAATCAAATCCAGAACAACTATCTGAACAAAAGCACAAATTATGTAAATATTTACCCATATGTTCATGTGCCTTTGGTAATACAGTTGGACATACATCCAAACATTGTTTGATAAGTGGAACCGCTTTAAACTGTAGGCAATACATTGCATCTAACATAAAGCATCTCAATCTACTCTTATTTCTGAAATATGTACACGTAACTGCATAGAAATGTGACATGCTCTCTATAATGTCGAAATGTGGAGCATGATTCAGTTGGAATAAGGCGTGTTCAATATTGTTCCAAAGGCGGTGAATGAAACCAGAAGGTAACAATCCATTTAAGTGTTCAATAATATAAAGCAATATAACTTCTGATTTTGTCATGGGTGGCGCCGGCCCAGTTTCTATTTTATTGAACAACTCGCATTTCCTTGTTGGGTCTTTTAAATACTTCATCAGACCAGATAATATCGACTTGGTATTTGAATTTCGTATGCTATTACTAAGATCTTCCATTTTCTTCTTTTGCTGATCCTTAGGTGATGCAATAATATCTGTAATACCATCCTCAATCTTCTGACAAATGGAGTTAGTAATGGAGTCTGAAAACCGTAATTATATATATTTAATAACACAGTACATAAGTCTTATAAAATTAAATATTTGGCATGTGAACAAAAATATTGTTTAATACAATGTTAATCTTAAATAGAAGTATAGTTACCTGGAACTTTCTTTGCAGTAAATTTTACTGATATCACTCCATACCTCTCCAAAGCGGAACATAATATGTTTTCTTTTATTTGTTGGTTAGACTTTGATGGTTTTTTAGGTACTTTATCTTCTGAATTGGGTTGTTCTGTAAACATATCTAAATCTTTATAGTTGATAGCACTATTTGTACAATTGGTAACAACATCGTTTTCCAATGGAATTACTTCTACAACAGGTCTTTTCAAGCCTATATCCGATCTAAGTTTGCGCTCCAATAATTTAGTATCACTTTCCTTAGTAATAGCTATGTGACTATGTTGAACCTTTAAGTTGTCATCGTCTCTTGGCTTTGCTTGCAAAGGTTCAACGGACATTTCATCTCCACCTATCTTTGAATTACAATTCTGCTCTTCTCCGAGTTGAATTTTACCAGAATTATCTACAGTCTCATTCAAAGATGTACTTGTATCTTGTTCTGCACATTTTTGATTTAATTCTTGGCTTAATTTAATCACAGATTTTTCTTTTGCAGCAGTAGCTGTCTCCAAACTATGATTACATTTAACAGATTTAATAGGACTATTTTGAATTATAGTTGGCCTAATATTTGATACAGTCTCGCAGCTTACAAGGCCAACACAGCTATTCTGCACGTTATCTGCAAACATGCAATGTTCATTTTCAGTTTCCATCAAATCATTTACTTTTTCAATAGATTCGTCATATTTACTAGTATTTGTTCCTTCGTTATCATGTGAAGAATGATTTAAATCTTCTGTTGGTACAGTGATTAATTCTGATTTTTGATTATCAGTACTTTGAGAATTTTTTGAGCTTCTTAACATTCGTTTCCTTCCTTGCATCCTATCCAATTCATTATCAGCAACACGCTTGCATCCTTTACGAACAGGTGATTTTTCTACCACCTGTGTTACTTTTTCTGAGACGACTTGTATTTTAGCAGTATTAGTATCTATAGACCTTACTTTTTCACTTTGGCTTTTAGTGCTACTTCTTGTAGCAATATTGCTAGCAAACAAATCACGTTTAGGTGAAATGTCGGTTTTATTCAAATTTTCCAATATTGCACATTTTTCCACTTGACTTGTTAGGTTGTGTGTCGGCTGAACTTTATTTCTTTCTTCATCTTTTTTATGAGACCTTAGTTCCGCCATCACTTTAACAGCCTTTTGATATGCGAGTTCATGATCTAAAGAAGGCGAGTTATCGTCTTTTAAAGTTACTTTGCAAATTTTTGGTGGATGCTTAGCTGGAGGAGAAATACTTTTTATCTTACTTGTTGGTATTAGTTTATGCCTAAGCTTCTCTAATTTCGATATTTTTCTTATTTTAGGAACATTTACTTTTTTCACAATTGGCATCTCAGAGCAGTCCATTTCAGTTTGATTTTCAGTGCCATTATGTATTTCAGAACCATTTGTATTAGTTTTATTGATGATAATTTCCTCATCTTCATTGAGCTCAATATGTTTTGTCGTTTCCTTTACTTTTGTGGTTTTATTATGTTCCTCAATTTCTGGTTTTGATGGAACGACAATCTCGACTATCTTGTTACATGTGTAATCTTCAGTTCTTTCTCCTACATTGGACGACAAATTTGTTTCAGCCATATCTGTTTCAAATTCTTCATTGATCTCATGGTTACTTGTTATTTGTTTTGTCTGTGCTATTTCCTTCTCATTATTAGTTATTAGTTCAGATGTCTCAACAACATCATCAATTACGATGGGTACAGCAATTGGAACGTCGCAAAAATCTTGAGAAATATTGCTATTGCATTTATTTCGTAATTCAGCTACATTTCTAGACATTAGACCACGGAAATCTTCCATATAATTCATGAGTTGATTAAATTTCAATGCTGATGTTTCATAGTCACTTAACAACGTTTCGATTGTCGTACTTTGGGTCTCTTGTATTTTTAAAGGTGTTTTTGGTAGAGGTGATAGGGCTTTGGAATGTAATTTCATTACATTTAAAATATGCTGAATCTCTGAATCATTTGACTTACCATATCGTAAATTGGTACTATTATGATTTTCAAGACACCTTTTTTCTTGTGTTAATAAATCTGGAGTCTTACATACAGATTTGTTTCTGGATGTTGAAGTTTCAAATTCCTGTGATGTTTGTACTTCAACTGAATCTACTGAATCTTGGTTAGATTGCTCAGGAGACTTCTCAGTCATTGTATTGTTGTGTTGGATAGGGCTTGTCCCTCTGTCAATCAATTGATGGACCTCAAACGACTTTGAAACTGGACTTGTACAAGCATCGGTAATCTCAATCTGAGTATTTGTAGATTTTTCACATAGTTTTAGCTCTTTTTTATTTGCCAACTTTTGGTTGCAGTCTTCAATATCATCTTCATCACTAAACAATGATTTCCTAACATGTTTTTTATGATATGCAGTATGGTTTATCCCATCACCGTTATTGGTAGTATTTGTCTCTTTGTCAACAAAAATACGAAGATCAGGTGGCTTAGGATCTGTATTTGTACCAACATCAACAAGAGGTTTTTGGTTTCCCCGAACACCCTTTGCTGACTGGTTTGCATTAAATATTGTTTCTTTATTTGATTCATTTATTTCTAAAAGATCAACAGGCAGGGACTTTTTCTCTTTATTTACAGCTTTAAAAATTGTGTTTATTTCAGAGTTGATTGGATCTGTCCCAATGTCAACAAATTTACGAATATCTGGCGATATTGGAATTGGGCTTGTACATGCATCTACTAGAGACTCATTAATGGTAACATTTTCGCCACATATAGGTACATCATCAATAATGTAATCAGGACCATTAAAACTTCCATCTTTTTCATGTCCATATAGATCCTCAAACAAAGTAGTTGAATAATCGAATCCATTTGGACTCGTAGCAACTGATACTAATCGACTAATTATTATAGGGCTGCTGGCAACATCCACTTTTTTTGCATCCATATTTATATCTGGCGTTCTCAGTGGGGTTTCTGGAATATAATAGTCTGGGCTAAGCAGACATTTTTCGGAATTTGCCCGTGAAGATCCGCGTCCCGTATCTACGCTTGCTTGTTCATTACTAGAATCTGAATCATTATCGACAAAATGATGATCGGAATTTGACACTGAATGCTTAGAAGCATAATTGTGGATCTGAAAAGAAGAATTACAAACAATATTGAAAATACAAATAAGATTATCTTAATGAGATATATATAGCTATGATGTATAAATGTGGGTATCTCAAGAAGCACAATTTATCAATCTCTAATTCCTTACTACCAAAAAAAAAATATATCACCTCATGTATTGAATTATTTTCGTTATCACTCTCATCTGATGTACATATAATTGAACCATCCGACTGCTTTTGTTTTCCGTATTTTTTTAGCCCTTTCACCTGCATTTTGCCTTTTTTTTCTGTAAAATAGAGATATTGTGCATATTAATAATGTAAGTAATACTATTATAAGATTGGTAAAATATATGTAACACAATAAAATTTCAAATGATAAATTATAGAGCATATAATACAAACTTTTAGATCGTAAGGCTTCTTTTAAATTCACTATATCATTTAACAAGGCCTCCTTTTCCTTTTGGAGTGATTTCACTTTCTTATCATTAGTCTTTTCCAGTCGCTTCTCTAAAAGTAAGGCTTCTTTTTCTGTCTTCAGTTGTTGTACAAGCGACTGAAATTCATAAATTAGGTTTTAATTTAAATCTAGAAATATCATAATTTGAAGTTGGTGTAATTCTTTGTGGGTCACCACAGATGGCAAAAGTGACACACCTATTATTGCCCAATAATAGCAGTGTTATCCTGATTCGTAGGTTTGTCACGGATATATATTTATCTAAAGCAGCCATACTCAAAATGTCTACAGACCCCAGGGGCTCCACAAAGCATTTGTGGGGGTTCCGTGAGAATAGTAGAAGTGGAAATAGAAGGTGGAAGTGAAAGGACGAAGTGTACTTTTTCTCATTATTTAATGAGTAAAAATACACCTCCTCTATCCCTCAATTTCCCGAGTCATAGTTTAACGATGGAGCTTGAGGCACATCAGACATATAGTCCATTGATATTTAACATTTTTTAGGCAATTTTAAAAGTGTGATGTAGGGTTTGTATGTTTAAGCTTAAGTGCAAGTCTATGGGGCCAATATTGGAAAAAGAGGTGCAAAGGGTTTTCACGCTGTATCTCATAAACTAGCAACCCAACAAAAATATTTACAGAATGTTAATTGCAACGAATTTAATTGTCTACAACTTTATTCATATTCATTTTTAATGTAAAATGCAAAATAAGAAATTTAAAAAAGTAACTGAATTTTTTTTAACAAATTTTCTTTTAGACTTTATAACTTTTTTTTCTGGGCATTTTACAATAAAATGACCCCAGAACAATGTTATACAGCGATTTTCAACAAATAATTTCGACTAAATTATTGCCCAATAATAGATTTTTTTTATATAAATAATTAAGGAAGCAAACGAGCATGGAGTCCACCTGATGGTAAGTGGCCACTGCCACCCATAGATATTTGTAATCAACCCCAGACGCGATCTTAGTCCTACTTGAGGTCAGCCACAGATGTGTTGCTCCTCTTGAGGACAAAGATGAAACCTGAACACAGCAGCGCTGAACATTTTTTTTATATGGCAGGTGTGGCAGTTGTGCTGCCGGAATCAAACCACAAGGGGCTCTACTTTAAAATTTTGGGGGTCCATCAATATTTTCACTGGTCAGAAGGGAACCACTACCAAAAAAGTTTGAGAACTGGTGATCTAAAGCATTCCAACTCTATCCTCAGGTGTCACCTGTAGCCAAATTCTAAATGCCTACATTAATACAAAAACGTGATGCCTCTAATTAGGTCAGCTAGTTGACAATTTCTGATATGAAGACGAATTTGTGATTGTGTGGTGCTAGGAGTGTCTATGAGTATCTTATAAATAGATATAGAGAGTGAATAACACACTTAAGATTACCTTTAACTGGTTTGTGTGTGATATGAGTGCACTATAATTATTTTCTGCATCAGCCGCCTTATTCTGTAGAACTTCTTGATTTGCTATCAATACCTTCTTTTCCTGAAACAATGAAATATTGTTTAAATATTGTACAAATTATTCAAGTTAGTAAGTACTGAGTTTTTACTTAATCCGTTTCCGAAGATTATTCAAAATACAAACTCAACTTAAAAGTACATTGAATTTTGTTTTTTCAAAATTTATATTCAAATGTCAATTAAAACCGAATCATATAATTCTATTCCAACGTCAACAATGTATTAGCATTTTCACAATAATGCTTCAGAAGAGATTTTTCTTAAATAAAGCAAAAAAGTGCAAAAAATTATTACAGCGACAATAATTAAAAAATTCAACTTACATTCTCCAATGCTTCACATTTTTCCAAAGTTTCCTTATAATTTATACAAACATGTTTGAGGTCCTCCTTAGTGACTGCATGAGCTTTTACTGCCTGAACAAAGTCTTCTGATTTCGTAAGATAGTTCTGAATAAGCATGCTGGAAATATATATATTTCTTTTAGTTATTTTCAATACACATTTTTTTATAGACTCAGTATATAGCATTAACAATATAATTTCATATATAGTATGAGACATATTATTTATACATTAACTAACAAAATTAGTTTAAAATTGTCAGACGAATTGTATATGTAGAGTCATAACAGGTCATTCGTTCAGATTAGTTGGTATACATACATATACAATAAAGTCGTAAAACTCTTCCAAGAAGTTAAGTAATGTAAACATTTTAAAATACTCACTCGCTACTTATGATCTTTGATTTCAACCAGAGGGCGGCATTCTTTGCCCTTTCAGGCTGTGGAGGCACCTACAAAAATGGCAAAAAATAAATAATGTATTACATCACATTAATAGAGTCAAATGAACAAATAAAATACAAATCATTTTGCTACATCTTTCCCATTGTTTCACCAAAAAAATTTTTGAAGTCGCTCTAAAAATATGGTTGCTCTTCCTTCAATTATCAACACAAAATATTTTGGCGGCTTTTATATCATACTCGTGGGATAATCGTGAAGAATGCATTCATTCTAGCCCCATTTAATAAGTTTTGAATCAGGTAATCGTAAATATTGAACAATATAACAATGAAATTAAATATTAATAGCTTATAAAAGTAAAACATCAAAAATGTTAAAGTAACCTAAACTATACCTGAACATTCTCCTCGTTTTCTCCTAGAAGATGATTGAGGTCAAAGTTTGAAACCAATTCATCATAATACTCCATGGTATGTGCACAAACAATTAACGATTATTCAAAATTATCTAACATTTCACATGCTAAAGTATTTATTGAAAAATTGAAATAATCGAAACAATCACACCGGCTTCCAAGCATTGTCAATTGTCATATGTGTCAAAAAAAAAACTTTTTTATCTGTATTATAGCCATGGATTCAAATCTTTTAATCGGCAAGAATAGATAATATGTGACGAAGGATTTATGTTGATGTATTGTATAATATATAACTATAGAACGCTCTTACGGGTTAAAATTTAATCTTCAACCAAATTTTATATTCAAATTTTATATTATGTGTCTGGCCCTTTATAACTCATTATTTTGTAGAGTTGCCACCTTTGCGCTACAGCTACATATGTCATTCAAGCACTAAACAGCCTTTGCTTAAGGCTTGCTTAAGGCTAAAGGTATGTTAATAGTAAATTATAAGTATAAATAATTTTGCAAGGTAAACATAAAGGAAAAAGGAAAAGAAAGTTATGATTGGCAGCCCGTCATTAAAAGCCCTCAAATAGCTAAATATAATAAATTCACGAAACCAATTTGGCAACACTGGATGTATGATACTTCATTTTTTTTGATAAAAAAGTTTGTTGTTTGTTTGAGTGTTTGTTTCACACATCGTACGATCGCAACTCATCGTAGACGATATTAGTGGGGTGCTAAAGTTTTACATAGTCAAGGTTTGTTATTTTGAAATCTTCTCTTAATATTTACAATACAAAGTCATAATTAATCTCAGTATTTACCGCATGTACGTTATTGCTTCACACTTCAAGTAGTTCAAGTTCTGTTTGTGTGTGTTCATCTCCTTGGTCACTACCAAGTTCAAGGTTATTTTTATAATGAGAACAGGTATTGAGGTACCGTTATTTATTCAAATAGGATTATAATTTAGTAGCTAGTTCGTAGCTAATTAGTTTTATAAACTTCAGCTTATACCTTCAGCTTCCTCAATCTATTTCACAAAAATATATAAATATCATGGTAAGTTCATTTACCTATGCATTTTTTTTATTTTAAACTGCTCACTACTGTCTGCATTAGATAAAGGTATTCTGTATCCTTAAAGTGTCTTGTATTTCTATTTGTCTTATTTTCTGAATGATTTTCTAAAAGTAGGTATAAAGAGCTAACATCATGTATATTTTATTAATTACAGATGGGGTATAAAATGAGTGATATCAAATGCAATAGTTTATATGACAGAGTTAATAAATTATTGGTATCATATGAGTGGAGTGATTGCTGTTTCTCAGTGTCTGGAAAAAAGTTTAAAGCACACAAATTAATATTGGGCATAAGCAGCCCAGTTTTTGAGGCTATGTTCTATGGGCCTATGTCAACCAATGATGATATATCTATAACAGATATAGAACCTGAGATATTTCAGTTACTCCTAAATTATATTTATACAGACAAAGTTGAAATATCAGGAATCGAAGAAGCTTATGAATTGCTATATGTTTCAAGAAAATATTTACTCGAAAACTTAACTGAGATTTGTATATCCTTTATTCAGTCGAACATGACCGTTGACAATGTAATAACAATCGTTAATTATCCAGACTATATGCAAGACAATAAATTACTCGCCTCATCTTTAGCACTGTTCTGTAAACATGCCAGTTATGTACTCCAGGAAAATCTCAAAAACATCTCAATATCATGTATGCAAAAAATACTTCAATGTGATAACATGAACATAACAGAAAAGAACCTCATTAAGTATGTGTTTGAATGGACTTTATACCAATGCCAGAAAAGCAAAATTACCACAGATATTGACAAGAGAAATATATTGATGAAGAATGGGCTGTTAAAATTATTGAGGTTTGCTGCAATATCATTGGACGATCTGAATGAAATTATAGCTGATAACAACTTTCTCCTGCCATCTGATTTGGATAATATTACACACAGTATAATAGACATTAATTCAACTAAAAAGTCAAAAGATTTTGCAACAATAAATGTACCTAGAAATCCAATCAAGTTGCAGTGGACTCTGTGTCACCGCAGTCCCTTACGGTCAATGTCTCCAGCTACAATAGACAACAGCAATAACTTTATACAAACAAGAATAAGAGTAAATAAACCAGTTTTTATAAATTCACTCAGCGTGCCCTCAAGAATGGCCTCAGAAGTAAACTTTTATAGTAACTCCGCAAATATTTATTGTGAACAATTCACTGTTTCTGTGGCTGGTGAGTACGATAACAGTATTAAAAAGAGTATTAGTATTAAAAAGGACATTGAATATGACTCTCATATTGATGTGGAGTTTTTACAACCTGTTTTTCTCAAGAAAGACCAGTGGTACACAATAAGCTTTGTTTGGCCGAAACCAGATACTTATTGTTCATATTCATACGCTGTTCAAAGTAGGGAGCAAAGCTACAATAATGGTAAGATTATATTTGAATTTGAAGATTTGTTTTCTACAGCTGACAGTAGTGGAAGCTTTCTGAAAGGCTTAACATTTTGTATGTAATAATAATAAATCAAAACATAGATTGAAGCTTTGGCGGCACTATAATACAAGACATTATTAATTGAACTATGCCGATGGATTACACACAAATATGTGTTTATTTATTTACATATCAAAACACACTTATCAGATATGATCAGTTCTAATTAATTTACTTAATTGGTGTTCTGCGAAAAGATACTTTAGATAATTGAGGATAATAAGTTTCAAAACATAATAATGCCCCAGTGTAAACCAGATATTAAATAAGTAATTTTATGATAAGTTTCTATAAGGATAAGTCTAAGTATTTATCACTTCTTTATCAGTATGTGTACCTATACAAATATAAAATATAAATAAAATGTGTAGGTAATTAAAATAAACAAGCCCTATGATGCAATGAATGATCACACAATGAAAAAACTATTTATATAACATTCTGGATCAGGTCCTATCACATTGAACTTTGTCTGGTTAATGAAATAGATAAGAATTATCATTAATATTTTATACTATTGTTATATTTCATATTTCTTGTATGTATTATATTGTGTGGGAGTGGTCGAAATAAAATAAATAAATGTGAATATTGAAATATTTACTTAAAATGTTAAAAGAAATTTAATTGAATGTTGTTTCTATGAAGGCATGAATAATAATTAATTTTCGTAATTATATTGTGTATGTTTATCTACAATATGGCATGACAAGCCTTTTAAAAATAACAACAGCATAACAGTATTATTGTCAATAATACTTTATTTATTTATGGTAATGTGATTAAGATAAAATTTAAATAAAACAAAAAAATGCTTTAAAAATGTATAGTTTTAAGATATTTATTATCTAGATATTTAATCTTAATTTTATAATATGAACATACCTTTATAAAAAAATGGAATAGGCCACCTACATTTTTCTGTAATGAGAGGATTTTTCTTTCTCATAATTACTATCAATTTAAGTATCATATGGTAATAATTTCTTAAACAACTAAACTCAGATATTTTTTATTTATCTGAGCGATTGAAATTAAATTATTTTCTTGTATACCTACTTATTAAATTTAGTGAGTTATGTAAGAGGAGCGTCGAAGGCAATAACGTACCACACAATTTGTAGGACAATGTGTGTGATAAAATAAAAATACTTACTAAGTAACAAGTAAAATCCGCTGGTAGTTTTTCATACAAGCTGAAGAAGAGGGACTCTTAATTTAAATATTATTTCAAAAAATTTAGATGAATATCTTAACATTTAACAAGTAAAGGCCATAGTAATTAATTTTATTTTTGGGGACGTCAAGTTAACGAACTTTATTCTTTTTACCCGCGTTAGCTACCGCAATCGAGATTTTTTTAAAGGATTAGCATTAGCTTGCTAGAAATCAATGTAGTAGTAAATGTACTCGGGATCCCGGCCTAGCTGCCGCTGCTATCGAAGTAGGGTTGGCGATGGTAAGTGGCAACGTAACTAGTGTGTCATTATTTACCTTCTTCTCGAAAATAGTGCTTTAATAAACATATTATCTTCTTGTCGTCAGAGAAAATATCAAGATTGATCCAATAGATGTTGAGCTGTGGCATATAGGTACATAGAGTCGGTAGGTAAAATAAATATTAAATTTGTCATCTTCGTCAATATAAATGAATTTGATATGAATTTGAATTAGTACGAAATTAATAGGTAGTAGGTACCTATAATAATTTGTATTCCAAATGTCCTAAAGCAGCTTGTAATGCGTCTAAGATATTTGTAAAAAACATTTTGGTATGAATACTACCTACACTAATAAACGCACCTCTACTAATCATATTCGCAAAAAATATATCGATGGTTGTGTTGGTTTGTTTTCCGTACAATGTGTCACGTCTATTTTTCCTCCTTCATTCGACGCGTCAACCATTGCGACCTTCTCGAGTGATATATTTGTACTCCCATTGTGCTAATAACGTTACGTCACTAAATAATGTTTCCGTTTCACTAAGCAGCTGAATTAATCGTTTATTGAAGTTGTGATCCTACGATATGGTGGAGCAACGATACAGTTTTTATTGCAACTACGCCCGCACGCACAATACATTAACAAGCTTACGAGATTTGAACATAATACCTATATATTTAAGCTGATACTTATTGCAGGGCGTCATGTATAAAATATTTCTACGCAAATATCTTTAAAACGCAACATTGATTAGCTATAGACTATGGCTATAGAGCAGCGGTCGGCAACCTTTTGGCAGGCAAGGGCCACGAGGTGACAAAATCAACTAAAGACGGGCCACAATTGGGATATAAACCTAAGAAGCCCAATATACATATGGTCATATCGTTCGTTTATGCATTTATTTTGATATTTATAACTTATTTACAAAACGTTAACGGGCCGCAAATAAGACGTCGGCGGGCCGCGGGTTGCCGACCGTTGCTATAGAGAAACGACAGCCATGCAAAATTTAATTACTACCTAACTATTATAACTTAATGATTCCATCATTTTCAACACTTTTGGATAATAAGAAGGACCTACAAACAGATGATCATGAATTATGGTCCTTGGCCGATATATTTTAAGTTATTTATGAGAATTTTAATCCACTAAGCACCCAGTAGCTACCCAAAGATCCTGTGTCATTGAATGTAATTTAGATATAATTATGTATTATTGTTAGTTTGTAGTGTATTTATTTCGAGCATTTATTAGAACATCTTTTTTACCTCATTTCTCATACATTATCCGTAACTAACTATCATGTAACTAAACCTGTTTTACTACTTATTGTTTTAATTTACAATATAATTTTCATGTATCATGTACGTAATTTATTCAATCACCCAGAAGAACTATATTATTACTTGTTCATTTAAATTTAAATCAATGATTAGATAATTATAAATGGTTCAAGTGGAATATAAAATTAGAAGTGTTCTTGAAACTTACGCCTTGAGTCTAACCCGAGGGCCACGAAACATTCGCTCTGCCTTGCAAGCACCAGCGTTGAGCGAATTTCAATTAAGTTTCGCTATATCGTGAATGAAGCTTGAAGCTAATATTTCGTGAACTTTGAGTAAGAGTATATAACTAAAAGTGATCATCCATGGATGGACATATTTTTTTATAAATAATAAAGGCAATTTTTGTATTAATATAAAAGTATTATTAGATAGATTATATTTATGTGTATTCATGAATACATTAAACATAAAATTACATGTTAACAATGTCTACAAGTTCGCACTTACCAGCAGTACCACTCACGAAACTCTTTCTGCCATATTGAAATTTGTTCGACACTAGCGCCGATTGAGGTCAAAATTGGGCGGATATTGGATGAACTAAAATAAATTTACTAAACGACGTCACTTAAACTTATATTTTAAACGTTTATTAAAACATTTCATCTTACCGGTCACTATAATGGTTTGTAACGACGCCATTAATGGCCGATCAAAGTGTATTTTCAACTTATTTTACGAGTAGGAAATGACGTTGTAATTGGGATTGGAATTGATATTGGATTCGTGAGTAGCACTGCACGGCGGTAGCCCGGCCTGCAGCAGTTGCTCTGAGAGGAGATCCGTACTCAATAGTGGGACGTAATAGGTGTACAGAGATGTTAAAACAATTAAGTAATTTTGTATCTTCGTACTTACGACATAACTTGTAGAAATTATATACATTCCATTAAATATAAGAATAAAAAGACTATAAAAGGACAAACTTGTGTATGTAACCAAACATTAAATCTAACGTGTTGGATTCTTTAACTCGAATAGGTAAGGTACGATCAATCGGATCGGGAATAAAAACGTGCAAGTAGGTAACAATCTCAATGTCTAAAATTATACATCATATCAAATAATATTTTTTTAAATATTGTAAATTTTATACAAAAATATCCCTAATTGATGCATCGTATAAATAATGTGAATCTAAATATATCGTTAATTATTGTATTTTTGGAATTTTATATTGGCAAATGGGAAATAAATCTAACTCTTGTATACCTGTGTGAGTTTTATTTTAAAGTTGTACCTATCACTAAGGTAACCAATAATAACCAATCTGGTAGAATCTCGGGTAGAATTAGATTCTAATCTGTATGCTAGCCGTGGGCGCCACCACAATAATTTTCAAGAAGGTGCACACCAGTGTTGCCTGCCTGGTACCTACTACTTGACTGCGAAACAAAAATAGATCGTCAGCTCCGAAAATAGAATTTTGACAGCAAAAAAATACGGTTACTTCCACTAAAGAAGGCCGCAGTCTCTTATTTGATGCCAGAGATTCAAGTACACTCTACTACCGGCGCCCGTACAGTTGTCGCTGAACAGATAAAAGTTTTGAAATGTGTACCTACCTACTAATATACTAAATTGTAAAAGTGATTGGTAAGAAAAACACTTAAAAGTCGTTCTAACTCGTATATTGTTCATTTATAACAAACTGTAAAATGTGTATAAGCAAATGAATATCGTTACTTAAAATGCGTACAAAAAACTTAAACTTAACAAACAATTTAACGCGGAGGGCCTTCAAATTTTTTAGTCAACAGAACTATTCGTTCAGCTTCTCTGATCCCGCTTAGTCTTGCTCCATGCACAGTCGCGAAATAGCCTGGAACAGTTGCTTCACCAGCAAATAGGAGGATAGGGGGCTGGGGATCACAAGGGCCTGGCACAGGAGTGCCTAGTTCACACTGATGGCTTACAGTGGAGCAACAGCCCATATATGAGTAAGCGCCACAAAAATGAGGGTCAGATGCCCATCGGGATCGCAACATCATTTGTGGATACGGTAGACAAGGATTTCCTGTAAATCTACGCAACAACTGTGTTAACCCTTCAGCGACATCATTATCTACCATAGATTCCATTACAGCTGCTTCCTGTCCCGAAACCCAAGCACACAGTACATGCTTGCTTCCTGGCATTTCGTCTATGGCGCAAATACCACGAGTCCAATCGCACCTACATTGCAGCTCTTCAGGTGACCAAGCTAACTTTAAATTACCTTCGTGACAAACCCAAAAAGGCTCAGCGTACTCGAGAAATACTTTGTCACTAAGCCCAAAACCTAAGCTACATATAGCATTTAGTTTACAAACAGGCAAAGGTGGTGCAAATAACTTATCAGCTTGACACTTGAGGCAGCCGAGAGACATCGTAAGAATCACATAGTCGGCTGTGATTTCTTCGCCATCACAACATTTTACTAAAACACGTCCAGAGCCGGCTTGACCACGTCCCCAGCGCACCACATTTACAGGTTTGTTATATCGTATGCAGTTATCTGGCAGATCACGCAATAAAGGGGCCATCACACCTACATAACCTAAAGGAACCCTTACGTTTCCCCCAGGAAGTTCAATGTAGCTACCATATTGATCAGCGCTAACAAGAGATAAATCGTCTCCACACCTATTACGTAAAATATTAGTTAATCCAAACATCACACGAGCAGCATCATATCTTTGATCTTCTGGAAAGTTGTGTAATTCTTGTTGGATCCGCAAACCAATAAAATTAAGCAAAGTTCCATGTGGACGTTCGCCACCTAATCTAAATAAGTTGGCAGCTTGTTGTTCTATTTGTCGAAAAGTATGGTAAGCGGTAATGGTAACTGGCAAATCAATAGCTCGGCCCTCACTGGTGCAGAACAAACCACGAGAAGCGTCAAGTCGAGGCAATGGTGTTTGTAACAGCCTGTCTTGTGAGGCTAAAGTATATACAGAATTAGGTAAACAAGCACCAAAAATCCACTCCGCACCCATTTCGATTATTGCATCGCCAAGCCAACAGGAATGAATGCGTCCACCGGGTCTGGAACAGATAGTCATTTCGTTAGCATCCAATAAGTCTAAAGTAATAAATGTGATGTTATGTTACATTTTAATTTTACCTTTCCTTGGCTTCCAGCACCACGTAGTTTCGAATTCCGCACTGCTGCAACCGGTGGGCTGCGGAGAGGCCTGCCATACCTGCGCCCACAATGATAACGCGTGGTTCCTGGCAGGTAGGGTTGATGCTGCAAGAATCCATGATGCACTGTTCTTGACCTGAAGCGCTCACAGCGCTGCTCAATGCTCTGCATGATGTTTTAGGTATTCTTCTTACCAGCTTCGCTACTTGCTCTGTATTTAAATACTTGAGGGTAACAATAAAACCTTGCGGTACGAAAGATTTTACGCTCGATAATTTCATTTTGGTGTACAATTAATCACGTCTAATATGTTTCAAAGACATCTGGAAAGATGCATCTCACTATCTAATTTTGTGATTATTCGTAAAATTGGTGCTGTTTAATAATATGACATAGCTGACGCAATCAAAGAAGACAACCAGAATATTTATTTTTCTTAAATATCTTATATGGCCTGATTTGAAGATTATGCAATTCTATATATAAAAAATGCACAATCGCACGTCTGGTAGATATTGGTAAGATCATTCAGAGTTTTCCTTGTAATTTTTAGGTACCTATTTTTATTTCTGCTTCCTAAAAAGCAACAAATAAGTAGTTAAATGTACCTATCTGTTTTACAGATGGTTCTCATGTTTATTCCTAATAACAACTGTGTTAAACGCTGTTGTTTTGTGGTATAAAGA
Organism: Urbanus proteus proteus; assembly: GCA_018251915.1. Lineage (NCBI taxonomy): Eukaryota > Metazoa > Arthropoda > Insecta > Lepidoptera > Hesperiidae > Urbanus > Urbanus proteus. The sequence goes on from DWPV01000162.1 coordinate 36,001, forward strand.
GAGTTGTTGTAAGTGGCACCACATTTGTGGCCGATCTCAAGGAAGGCTAATCCTTTCTAAGGTTGGCCACAGACGTTTATGAGCAGCAGTTATCGTTTGATATTAAAGGCCAGAGCCATAGGCAGACCCACAGTCATCTATGGTAGTACTTAAGTGATAATATACCTACCTAATTGAAAAGTAGTAGATACCTACTTTGAGGTATAAAATTATCTATGTACTTGCCTCTAAAAAACTTTATAAAATTTTAAAATGATGTTACACCTTTTGTTTTAGTCAAAATGGGTCCAAAAATAATGTACCTATACTTTAGATCAAATTATACCGTTGGATGTCGTTACAATGTTGTATCAGTCGTCTTCATACAAGTTGACGGCTCATTTGGCCATATAATTATTTACTATTTTATTATAATACCTTATATTTTTTGTAAAAGAGTAGTGAAATAGTCAAAGTTCATTATAGTAATTCTGAACGAGTTTGAATAAAGTAATACATAGTTTAAAACCACGTTTGAAATCTATCGATGCTTGAATTGTAGTTATACCGTCTGAAACTTTCATTTTTATCATCCAATTTGTGTGTGAAAGAAAACGAGCGTACATAAATTACAATTACATACGAAAATGTTTCAACGTAGAATCCTACATTTATGGTTTACACTTATTAAAGTCGAGTAGCACAAGAATGATGGGTGAACATATTTCTGCCAAACTTTTCTGTTA
>DWPV01000163.1:0-36648 GCA_018251915.1 Urbanus proteus proteus
GGCGGTCGCGGCGCGCGGCCGCGTGCCCGACGCGTGCGGAGCGATCGTGGGGCCGAGTCAGCGCCGCGCGCACCCGCGCCGCATAACACCACCGGCACCACCGGCGCTCCCGGCACGCGGCTGCACCGTCGCCGGCACCCGAGCGCGCCCGCCACCAGCGGCGCACGCCTGACGCACACAACGCCCGCGGCGGACCGCTCCGAGTATCGATTGCGACGCCGCGCCTGCGCTCTCGACTACGCGCTCCACGTTCTACTACTACGGTACCGAGCTCGTACTGGCTCTATCCTTCGAACCTCCGGTTTACACGTCCAGCATTAGAAACGCCAAGTAGATCACGAGAAAGAACCACGGACAAAATAGGTACATGCAAACTGACATCGTGCGATTGTTGTGTTCCTTAAAAAAACGAGTCCCGCTTCGATGTTCAGTGATGAACGGCGTGCGTAAGTCGTCGTGTGCACGTGCAGATCGCGCGTGCGTCTAGCTGCGCGGCGGCACTCTGACTGGACGCGCTCGCGCAGCGTGCTCGCCGCCCGGTATCCGCACACCGCGCTATCTATACAACTACTATACACAACGAACGCACTACACACCTTGATTTACATGCTGGAGATGCGATAGCCTTACTTCCATACAAGGGACCTTCCAAACTTTCTTCCAGATAGTGTACGATAACCCGAACCTTGTTAAATCGAAATAACTGTGTAGCAAATAAGGAAAGGTCGTGAATAAATTTGATTAGAATTTAAGATACAATGACATGTTGAAAAATCATAAAACAAATACGAAATTATTTATTCCTCAATGCCAATCACGATAGGCAACTACTCCATACCGAAAACATATACATGTTGGAAATATAAATTCATTTGAATTGTTTCTTGAGACGAAAAATGAAAGCAAACACGTTTTAAAAACATTTGGCAGTGTCAATTTGGCTGAAATACCTCAGCTATGCGTGTGATAGTCAATTTGTCAAGAACTTCAAATATCAAAAGCTAGCAAATATTTCTTTCAAGGCAACGCAGCTTATCAGCATTTAGTCATGATTTAATTGATAGCTATATTTTGATATACTAGCTGTCGTACTACAAAACTTTATTATGTAGAGTTAACATCGTAAGATTGTTTGATAAGGTTGGATTTGGCAGTAACTCATTGTCACGAAAATCATTATCGTCGTGCAAAATTACTGCAATATCAATTAAATATTATCAATCTGCGACTTTAAAAAAACAATAAAGGCTTACGGACAAACAGAAACATACATTGTTATATGTTGATATGTAAGCTGATCCCCTAAATATTAGAAGTACGGTCAATGTCCTCTTGTTGGAGTGTCTATCGCGGCGTTCCGACAAGTGATCGTGGAGAAAAAAAACACTCTCCACCTTCTATCGCAGCCGTGGCGAAATGACGCAAATCTTTTTTGCTACGAAAGCAACTAATGCCTGAAACTCGTCTAATGAACTCTAAGCATGTGTAATGTCTGAGCGGTATCAAGTCATAACTGTGATAGTTTGGGATAATATTGTTAGAACTACATTGAAGTGTCTGTTGTTTCTTATTCCAACGAAGAGTACTTTAAAGATTCTATTAGGTAACGAAAATAGACAAACAGTAGTAAATGTCATAATTAACTAAGTCGATCATTCTTGTCCATATTTGGCTTTTCTTAGAAAAAAATATTCTCGGCCCATAAACAAAGATTCATCGACGCCAGAAGATGTCTAGAAACAACAAAAGAAAGGCGCAGATCAAATCGAGCGGGCCCGAGCGGAAGCCGAGCCGTCGGCCATCACGAGAGACATTAGAGCGGCAAATGTCAACGCCACTCGAGTGTCTCTTGATCTTATTGTCGAACACGAAGGACGATAACGTTGGCCACATTTCTCGGAACGTGCCACTTCCCGGCGGAGTCCTGGCCGGCTTCCCAGAAGCGCACGCGGCAGATGCTACGGAGCATTAGTCAGAGCGATTAGTTTGAGAGCTACGATAGGCACCGATGCAATTTCCCGGCTGCTTCTCGTTTCCGTAACTATTCGCAATATCTTCAATACATAGATGATATGTTAGAAATTTATTAATTTTTTGAACGTTGATTTTGAAAATTTTGTATAATAAACCTACTTTTTTGCCTATGAAAACAATAAAGAATCGCAGTCGTTCTTTTTATTTAATTTTCAAATAGCATTGGTAAACAACGACTGATAATTATTTTCTCAAAAAGTTCATAATATATCAAGTGACTGATTAAGTATAGTGTGCACTTGACAACAGTAAAATAATATGATAACAAAGTAGCATCTAAACACTGTTGTAGTAAATAATAAACAGGAAACGAGCGGAGCCGATGAAGTGTTAACAGGTTTTCCTGCTATACTTTGTTAGCGTTGTTATTGATTAACATTAATAACTTAACCATTCTGTTACACTGTTGTATAAGGTGTATAAGATACAATTTCGATGAAGAATACGGATGGTTAGTATCTGATGTAGTAAATAACTTATTTAATCATCAATTCTTCAGAGGTACGTCACCGCACATAACAAGAAAGGTTAAAGTTAGGCAGGTCATGTGCAGGCTAGAATTTTCATTGCATGCATTTTAGATAACTCTCGAGGCATTTTTTCAAGCAAATTTTTTTTTCAACAATTATCACAAGCAGTTTTAAATTATCTGGTTAACAATTTCAAAATTGCATGTATTGGAGAAAAAAAATTGGTGTGTTCTTGACACTCGAATCTCTTGCTAGCAAGAGGCTGAAATGCATAGCTCTAGGTTAGAATATCAACGTAAAATATAATAATTTCCAAACCAGACATATTGCGGTTATCAAGTCAAGCTAGTACACCAAACAACAACAGGTTAAGCGATGTAAGTTATTTGAGACAATTTTAGCTAATTTGATTTCGAGCAAATCTGGTTCATTGTAATTTTGATCTTTGTAACCTTTACAACATTAATTTAGTTGAAATACAAATAACTGCTGCAAAAACGTTGGTTTGGTATTACTTTGGCATATTGTAAGCTTTAAATCGAATAATTTCAAATAAGAAACGGTAGAGCGAAATGTTGAAATATTCAATTTAATAATTTTGAACGACTTTAAATGTTTTTGTAGATGCAGAACTGTTATCAGGACTGAGATTTTTTGGCTAGAATTCGGAGTTTCGTTTTGAGTCAGACTTTTTTCATGATTCATAAATAACTAACGGAGTAACTGCTTATAGACGAACAATGATATTTTAATATTTTAGTTGAAATTAGCAATTGAAGATTTTGTAAGTTTATCGAAAACTAGAAGTAGAAATTTATGCTCAACAGGAGGAACTAATGTACTCCGATCTCCACTTACTTATCTGACTGTAATGATATTTAAATAGCTATTATTATTTCTAACACTAGAATCAAGTCCCGCGTACACAGCAAACACACTTGCTTGCATAGCAAAATAAGCTAGTTGCATTCGTGACACAAGAATATTATCGAGTTGCATTCGCAATGCACTATGGTGTCTTTAAATCGTTCGCGTGCATCGTAAGATTGATGCAATATGACCCAGATGTTGTTTCCATGAAACCGTACGCTTCGCAACTAGACAGCGGGGTACTTACGTATCCGGAATCATTTCTATGCCGTTAAGGTGGCAGAACTCATCGTGGTTCGTCCCCTGAGTTACCATTGGCACACCTGTTTCTGTCTAAATAACAGCACTGGTGAGCGCTACTTTTCTGTAGTTTGCGGGATAAAGTGAGAGGAGAAATATTTAAGAGATTCCAACTAAGTCCTCAAGGATATCAATATCTGTGGTCTACTTCATATTGGATTCATCTTTATTTTTATTTATTTATTTTATCTCGCGTTTATGACATAATGTCCATGGAAGCTGCCATTCATCAAAAGGTGCATGTTTGCTTCTATCTACTTCAATATCATAAAACCTATATAACATGTCATATGTCGTCGGCCTGTAAAGACTGAATCAAATGCGGTATGATCTCATGAGTGACGATTAATGTGTTTGTGGATGTATGCTCGTACATTTCGATTAGCAATGGATGGTGTTATTAATTGCTTCGACGTTCAGAGATTTATCGCTTCGTAACTAACTCTAAATGGAAAATCATTACAGATATTAAAGGAGTGGTTTTTATGTTGCTATAAATAAGATTTAATTCATTAAACAAAGTCTGCCACCATAAAACATAGGTTATATTACAACATTATGACTTGCGATTAATGACTACAATTTCCGTCAATCAAGTATTGAAAGTAGGTATTGCACGATCGCAATACAGTCGCAAATCGGGCACCAGCAGATAAATTATCAGTCCCTATATGTTCACTGATGCCTTAGGCGTCTCCATAAAGAAATATAGACATATTAACTGCTTTGATTGTTGGTATACGAGTATAATAACTGCCGCTAACTTTGCGTACTGTTGCGTACAACGCAGAAGATCAGTGTCGTTTGCCACCCTTGTCAATTTAACGTACGGTCAGATTATCGAGAAGAAAAATATCTAGTTGCTGCGAATCCTAATTTCACTTTATATACAGTAGTTAATTAATTTATCCGTATTGCTGTTATTTATAAAAATTAACAATGTATGTACCTTCTTGTATGCCAGCAGCCTGTTCTCATTCGATCGCTGCTCTGGTACGAACTATATCTTTTAATTTATACATTCGATTTGACTTGAAGACATCCTCCGCTTTATTTTCTATATTCCATTTCACTGGCACAGCTACCGTGTTTACGCAAGCTTCCTCCCGCGCACTAAGCCTCCCGATCCGTGGCGCAAGCTTCGATCATTATTCTTATTACGAGCGAGCGCTCTCGTAATAAGGCCACACCCTGTTTCTTGGGACACTGGGTTACTTTAGTCTTCTCTTACAAAATATATGTTGACATATTTACTCTCAGTTGCTTTAGACATTTAAAAAGTTTAGTCATTTGGTAGGGTGAAATTTAGTTCAGCTGTACTACGCTTTTGTCAAGAAATTGTCATGTAATGTCTTATCAGTTTCTACACATAAGCTAATTTATAATTTGGTTAGATTCTTATAAAATAATAATTGAGTAATGAATGAATTATTATTAATCTCCTCAATTAAACATAACACAAAACTACTTTTGCAAAGTACAATATGTTAACAGTAGGGCTAGTCCCGTTTCAAACGAAAATTAAAATTGTACGAACCATCAAAACTCTAGGAACGATAGGAATCGCCAAAGCTCTACTGCAACGTGCTGTGGCAGTGCACGCAATAAACCAATCTAGAAACGATGCCTTTGGTCGCTTTATGGGACAAACTCGTGGCGAATTAAATTTATTACATTTTCTTTGAAAAATAACCATAGAATTACGAATTACGCTAGTCGTTGTAATTTTTTTTTTGGGGTCAACGATAAGACCACATTAAATTTAGTCCAATTTCATTCAGGTTATTAGGATTTAGTACTTGTACCGTTTAATCTAAATGGAGGATCTGATTAACAGTAAAACAATCGATTTAATGCTCACTAGACCGTGAAGTTTTATGGCGCTCGTAATTGCAATGTTGTCGTCGATGGTAACAATTACATTACAGATTTATCGATAAAGAACACTAAGTATTCATTATATTACACTATTGGAAACTTGATAGGTGATTCGCCCGATTGAAACGATATACTTATTTTCGTCAAGCATTGTAATAGTAGCGCTGTTGTGTTTTGGTTTGAGCGCGTTAAGCAGAATTCACGTTTTCAAAACGTCGCATTTATACAGCTGTGATCAAATTCAGGTAGGACCCCTGTAATCTATGTATTTTATTGACTATCCAAAAGAAACAGTGACCACTTTACATAAAGTGAATATATAGAAAATATTCGTTTGCTACTAATAAAAACCTACCTAGATAAAAATAACATAATTGTCTCATGAGCACTAAAACAATAACATGTCTTTTATATTTTCTTTTTTAAGATAAAACTTTACCTAACAGCACCAAAATACCAATGAACAAAGCGAAAATATAACTAGATAAATTATTATGTATTTGATCACGTTGCGCGCCATACGGCACCATCTCTATCAGCTATTTTTTATTTGAAACGTAGTCGATTTTGGCAAATTGTAAAATAAATGCCAATACTGTCACGTGGCGAACACATGGAAACTGGAACAGGTCTACTGTAATTAAAACCTTTAATTTGAATTCTAATAGTATAAACTGATGTATTAAAACTTATTATTTACCTACATAACAAAATGATGTACCTTCTCATATATCTAAGCATTCGTCGTTCGCCTGTCTGTTCTACGGATCTCATCTCAGTCGAAGCGCTTGATTTTTTTACAATATCACAGGATTAATATGGACTAAAAGGATAAAATTATAAGCTTTTAGACGTATGAATCATTAGCTCATATCTGTATTAACATCCCTAAACCCTAACCGACCACCACAAATACACCACCACCTACTCACATGGTTTAATTGCGCGTTAAAGGCGACCATTACAAAGGTTTGAGGGAAAGAATGTGATTGTTTGACACCTTATCACGCGTTTACATACCGCTACATGGCTATCGGGTGACCGATGGCATTCGCGTGCCGTGAATTGCTTACACACAAATATGTGCATAAACTATACACGTACGTAAACTATACATGATATTACGCAATTAAATATTCAATAATAATCGTAATTCGTGACGATCCGCGTGGTGCAGTGGCCATTGTATGGTTTCGGCATGTAAACGGTTTCAGGTTCGATCACTTAGGCAGACGTCTAAATGATGTATAAAGGTTAATTTTACGGGTCTGGGGCCTTGTGTGTGGTGGTGTCACACACAGTACAGGTATTTTAATTAGGGGGTTATGAATGTAGAGAGTGTCACTTACGTGAACGACACGTTTTTAATTTAAAAACGTCTTTTAATTTAATTTTATCGCCAAAAACATGAAGGCATGTCTAAAGACCTCAAATAAATACTTAAATGTTTACGAACATTGTTGTATATAAATTTATGCAACAATGTAAAGTCCTGTTTATCCGAAATCATAAAATTCGATGTTAATATTATGTTAAGTGAAATAAAACGATGGGTACGAGCATATTCTCTTTTTAAGAGTTCTGTAGCCGATAAAAAAATAATACCCGTATGACCTCACAATATAATGTCAGATTTTTAACACAATGTTATAATTATACGTAACAATTAAGGAATTAAGATAAAAATCATTTCTATATATAGCGCTACGTGCGCTACATACCACAATCAGCTATTCTAAACTATTGACACATGATTTCAATCCAATGAAAGGGAGGCGTGTTCAGCGTGATACGTGGTGTACCTACGAGTATGTATCGAAATCCTTACCATTATCGGCAAGGAATGCGGCTACGAATTGTTCTACATACTATCACGACGCCGATATCGAATTACAAAAGCACACACTTAAGTCTATCCACTACGTAGTAATCTCGAGTGTCGAATAGTTCTAGAAGGATATACTTAAAACACTCTCTACAAACCTCATATAGATATGAAATAGTGTTTGCAAATACCTACGAGTATCTCGCATTTAATTGTTGCAAGCTCTTTGCAACAATGTGGGTGAAATATATAGAAGTGATCAATAATAACCATGCATATTGTTATGTAGATAATTTACAATTTAGGTCAATTGTATCTACATTTTTACAATGTTGCTCCCCTGGCAGAGTTGAATTATAATATGCTTTGAAAAGACAGTAGATACATATTTTGTCTACAATGTTCTTCTATATTCAACGACAAATATAATATATGTAACTATTTTCTTGAATATAAATTGAATATACAATAAGCAGCCAGTGCACAAGGTAGTGTAAATTAAATTCATATTGTTCATAATTTATGTCGTTAATATTACCTACTCGTTAACATCGTAATAGCTTACATTGTGTACAAAAAAAACACAAATTAAGGATACCGCTTTGTTTCACCTTGGGAACGTTTCCTACATGAATCGATAAAACTAATTTTCGCTCATCGACAATACATTACTTTCCGAAAAGCCCAATTTTGTTTGGTAGGTAGATACTTTTTCTTAGACAAGATATTGGTATTAATTTTAGTATTCATTGTGTCCTATCGCAGTCCTAATTTGCAAGTCCACAATACCGTACCGTACATCCAACAAAAGTATACGTAACCTGGTGCCTAAAAGGCTAGCTGACTGAGAAGAAACGTAGAAAAATACAACAAGTATTATTTATTTCTATTTTCTTAATAAGAGTACGGTTTCAAGAACATAATTCTACTATTCATGCATCTTGGATAACTCAAACAACGCTGAAGGCCGAACAGATAATGCAATTCACTCTGCGATCGGTAAAATTGGGTTTCCATGCATAAACAATGCAAGCCAGTAAAGAGCCTAGGCTTATTCAGTCTTGAGACATTCGAAACAACACTTCAGGCCGTTCTCAGTCGTTCAAGTTCTCCGCTTGGCGACTTCAAGTGTTTCTATAGCTGGATGACGTCGTCGGTGGATAAACGGAGAGTATCTCTGTACATAGTTGTAAATATACCTACTAAAACATCTGCACTAGGACAAGTATCGTTCGCTAATATTTTAGTTCTCGCACGGAAAATTTCGCGAACAGAGGAAACTTGATTATCAAAGCAACTATTAATAAGTATTTTATAGTGAACATAAATAATAAATTATTACCTTAGTAAATATATAAGGATTTACAAATTTTAGCGGTTACATCAGGTATGCAAAATGTCAGTAGCACACATAAAAATGCGATTTTTAAGTAAAAACGGTAAATAATGGTTCTGTAATAAAACCATTGTCGTACAACCCGTCATATTGTATGGTATCTTTCGATATTAACTTCATGTAACCCGGATTCTGGGTGGTAGGTTTTAGGTAGGATTAGTGTTTAAAAAGTAACCAGATTAATAACGATATCAGTAAATAGAAGCTTTATCGACACAACATTAAATCCGTTTCAATTTAAGAATAACGAACAAATAAAATATTTACCTAAACTTATGAAAAGGATTGTCAACCAATGTGAAAAGAACAAAGATTGCACATAACGTGTATAAAGTATGTAAGTGCTATGAATGATGATAGCCTATGGGACTATGGGATGACTGGAGTGAATTTCCCACGCCACTGTTTACATTTCGTGTACTATAACGGCGAGAAACTGACTCTGCATTCTCAGTAGCGCCGCGTGTGGAACTCTCTGATCGTTTCTTGGAAGCAAGGCGAGCCGGGAAATTTTATATTTTTGTTCGGAATACCCTGTTGATTATCCTTGGAAGTTATTGTCGGTTTTCAGAAAATTGCCTTTTTTAAGTATTAAAATTACCTTTGCTATCTACAGTATAATTTTCTATGATGTAGGGATAATCAGTTACCTTAAGTCTAAAAACCATTGGTTTTAAAGTGTTTTTAGAACGTATAAAGGATAAAACAATTTTACCAGTCTTACCAGGTTTACAAGGTCAATTTTACCAAGTTTCGTATACAAATGAAACTTAATTTTTGACTGACACGTCTTCAGAATACTCACTACTTACTCAAAAGAGTGTTTTGTTCGTACCTATTCCTTCACTAAAATCGAGAAGTCGAAAAAGACCGAAACAAGGTTTTGGGACTTGCTTGCTTAATTTTCGTTTTTGTGATGACACAGTGACAATGTTATGTACCTATATTTTGGAATTGGGTCAAGTAAAAATTTCTTTGTCCGCCTTAATGATCTGTTGAGTTATTTTGGAGACCCATCAACTAATCTCTCGCGACAAGTCACATATGCAAACAAATTAAGCGGATCCTTGCAACAGTGTGGCTTTACTCAAAGGAAAACGAGCACTTTGTTGCTTTTCGGTCTGGACCTAAATACTTTATTAAAGGAGGAAAGAGTTTGACACGTGTGCCATATATCTTTAGCTCATTAAATTCTTATTAATAGAAATACAACAATGTCAATTGTAATATTTATTTTCTGTCTCCAAGGTGAGTCGCACTATTGTTAGTTTTAGGTACAATGTTGGTAATGAATATCGGATCTTTATTATTTTTTGATTAGCAACAAGATTTTCTGACGCAGATATGCAGAGGGCGTGTTTTGTGTTGATGGACTGAGTACGATACGATACCCATATGTCAGAATCACATTATTAATTGTTTGTAAAAACATTAATGACCATAGTCAGAAATTTGTATACGCTAGGGAAGACCTTACTATGAGATGATATATCTTGTAATGCAATGCATTTTGTCAACGAGAACTATTTCCCGTCATTATCACGACCGAAACCTGTCTACAGGCATCGCATTCAATATGCTAGTTAGCAATAAATCCATTGATACAAGAGCAACAAGTACTAAAATAGCTTACAATATGCGGTTGACAAGTGCGCGGGGCCCGAACAAGACTATAATGAGAATGATACATTCACAATTAATCAAGTCGAGCCGCGGTTGTTGTGCGACCGTCCCATTGTGATCGTTAGTCAAATTTGCAACAGATGCCCCTGTTAATGCACTTGTATCATTGTAAGTTTATGGCGAAAATACGTTTTCTACACTCATAGCCCCACAATAGGATTTTCATCTGTGTCGTGGCTGTCATGGATACACAAAGGCAAATACTCATACTCACCCAGACTCAGAACAGTAATCTAAATTCATCATTCAGATATCTATCTGTGTGGCCGGGAATCGAACCCGGGACCAACTCTGCGTATGTAAAAATGTAAAAGATGAACGATACTTTTAACCTACGCATTTAATATTATGTTCAAAATAATTTAAGAACGGTGTCTTATGTTCTCAAGTATGTAACATCGATAATCCAACAAGTACCTAAATCTGGTTAGCGATTAAGATCACACTGACGTAATGGTGTTCCCACTGTTTCTCACGTTTAAACGTTTGTCTATTCAACCTAGCGACATCTTGCATCATTATGCAGTTTACTTATTAAATAAGATTAAACTGCATCTGACACACGAGCTTATTAAAATACTAAATATTAAAGGTCCTTTCTACTTTTAAATTCAAAAAGTAAACGTTAGGTAGAAAAAATGTATTTTAGAAAATGGAATATTCTAACCATGTAAATCTACTCCATAACTTACGACACAAAATACTTACGAACTATTTACCCTAGTACACAATGAAAATTTGTGCTAAATTCCGAGCGCATGTTTGGTTACCGCTAGCGTCAAAATATTCGTAGTTTCAGTGTTTTGAGGAAACAAAGCGTTGTTTCAGCGTCGCAAGGCTTTCCGGGAACAAAGGGTTGATGTAGCGACCGGCGACGGCAGCGCTCAGTGCACTTCACGACGACGCGGCCTGCGAGGCTCGAGGGCGCCGCACTTGGTGTGTACCTACACACTTTCTGTCAGGATTTAAAAAGGACTTTTTTGTTGATCCATCCAAGACTAGATTATATAGTTCATCTCACATCCATATCTTTGTAATTTCTTAAATAAATATGTTGTTTTTTATTTGACTTTAATGTCCATACAAAATAAATGTTTAGGTAAAGGAAAGCGTATGTCCAGCACTAGACCTCAAAAGGCTGATGTATTGATGGATGGATTCATACATACATTTTCATAGTATGCCGAACCAACATGTTATCATCGAAAATCAGAAAACCGAAATATTAAGTTATTGCGAAGAAATACATAGTTTATTAAGAGAAATATAATAAAGGGTCGTTAAGAATAGGTTTAATTTAGTTCAAAACAATACGAACTTAAAATAACGTGTACAGAGAAAATAGAGTATACCCGCACAATGCAGGAGTAACTGCAGCGATAGATAAATTGGTACATAGACATGTGTCACTTGAGCCAGTGGGAGAATTATGCGATATACTATACATCAAGTGCTAAAAGGAAAATGAAAAGTATCAACTAAAGATTCGAAGAATTGTCACACATCTGATATTGTTCTGGCACGAGGAGACAATGAGCCGTAATTAAAGAGCGGGATATTCCGTCATGAGTCACATGTAGCAAACTGATAATTGTTTTCTGTAAGAATTACGGGCGGGCTTTGTATCCAACAACCTATTTTTTTTTTTGCTTCGATATAATACAATACAGATATTGTGCGTAACAGGTAATACTTGAAATTGCATCATAATAAATATTAGCACAAGAGAACATGGCGTTTTTGTTGCATCTGATCATGTTTTATTTTAAAAGTACCGATCGTTATTGAACATATCATATCATAATTGATCACCTGTTCTATATGGAGTTTTAGCATTAGGTACCATCAGATGAGCTGCATACTTCTATGCTTCTTCACATAAGGAAAAGGTAATTTAAGCTTAGCTAATTTCATCATAATGATAATACATCAGATGAATGTCACTTAGTTTAGAAAGAAGCGAGATTGGTGCCAAGAGGAAAAAACTAAATAAATATTTAATTATAATTGCCCCAGTGCACTCAGAAAACTTTAAGTAACTTCTAAGAAGAAAGAATAATAGTTAAAATTCGAGGGAAAACAACATTCTGGGTGAATAGGAAGATAATTGTTTCTTGAAATAGCACTATATTGCATATAGTGGAGTTAAAAATTTTATAATATTAGTTATCTTAAATTAAGCTTCATGGAAACTGGGAATTTTTCTTGCCCTTTAACGTGTTATCGACGGAAATGTTCCACATAATTCATTAAACCAAACAGTATACAAACAAAAAGACAGTACGTAAATACCGAAATTATGAATACTAAATTAGCAGACTTCATGTCAAAACTAAGGAAAGCGTTCATTTGTAAAACTCATATTCTAATGAACCAATCATGGGTTGGGTTGGGTTCAAAGCTTAGAAACATTCACAGTATAAGTATAAACTTAAAGATCACACATATAAGAATGACAACACAAGGAATTGTTAACATTAATTACTACAATGCACTTAATTAAGCTCGCTCCCATTTTTCAAAGAAAAACGTTGAGGAAAAATCCTTGCTCATGCCAAAATCTCACAAGTTTACTCACTTCTAAATCTATATGCTCCGTGGAACATTCCGTCGTAAGTTTAAAAATAAATCGGACGGCCGACTGTTTTGGCAAAATATTTTAAAATAAAAAACGCGTCAGAAAATATAGGAATAAGTTGTGATGTACGTTTACTTATTTTTTAGATAAACAAACAAAGGGATTGTGTTGCGGACATGACTACCAATTCGTACAAAGAAAACGCTAGAGACGTAGCTAGTGATGACGACAATGAAAGGTTACAAGCTTGGACGTGTGGCGTATCGGTCACGGTGTGCGACCGGCATCGGACACCACAAAAAGAGCCCTGCAACTAGGGCTGGGGCACATACATCATCTAGCCATTTGCTAAATTTAATCTAATAATAAGTTATATAACCTTATGGGTTACAGGTGATGTGAATTGAATGTTGGATATTTTAAGATACCAGAAAAAAACAATAGTCACCAATAAATCTCTTTCTATTTTGAAAATATGACTTGTAGCGCGTTTGGAACATTTTAGTGTATCAAACATGCAGTAAGCAGAAACGATCACTGGGTACGTTAACATTTTTTTGTGTGTGTGAATTTAGCATAATAATTCCCGTATTCATATTTTGCACTCTAATCTAGCAGCCCTTCCCGTAATCCGACCAATTAGTACACGCGTCACTTGTAGAATCGGTGGGGTAGCGAGCGCTTTGATCAACGCGGGACGAGCTAAACGAACACCATTTTCGTTCGCTAAAATTATCGTCAAAGAGGTTAATAACATGAAAACCAACAAGAGCGAAGCGTTTTCTAAGAATACGACGTCGGGAATGTGTGTCAAAATCTGTAAAGACCGTAACTGAACACCTAAAGAGAGGAAGGCGCGATCAAAATTAGTTTACGACTAATGAGTCTAAAGAAATAAATAAAATCGAACAGTCTGTCGGTTAGTAAATCCATAATTATTCTAGATCATGTTTCTGGTCGCGAATCATAACGAGCAAAACGTTCCTGGATATAATTTATTAATACCTACTACAGACTGTTTTGGGGCACCAGAGGATGGTAACATGGGTAAGTATATTGTACATACCGTGACCTGAAGTTAATTACAATTCAGTTGTATTTTTTTAATTTCTTAATTGCATGAAAGCGATAAAAGATTGCTGCAAAAGTTGAATCTTGAAAAACCGATCAAAAAACCAAAACATCCACGTACTAACCTGTTCCAGGGGATATGTAAGGCGAACTTGTAATTGATAACCTTGCACACACGCACCCATTTCAATTAGCGGGTGATAAATGAATCTCGGTCCTTACAAATCTCGTTTGACTTACGTCTTTTTGAAAACATCACCCGAACATTGCTGATTACCTTTAAGCTCGTACCAAGAAAAACGAGCATGATTTAATTTTTTTAGACAGCAAACATACCTGCAACAAAAACAGAAACGATTAGTTACAACGTCAAGCCACTTTGGACGTAAAAAGACGATTTATATGCAGTTCAAACAAATGTGTTCGGTCATTAACGTGGGGGTTTGAATAAGGTACAACGATTTAAATACAATATCTTCTAATTTTGTATAATACTGAATCTTCTTCGTTCACAACGTTGAAGACTAAATTTTTCTATATGATGGCAAATAAATTGAGAAGCAATACAACTTCAGGACTGTTATTTCTACAACTAAAGTTATTGGGGTATAATTCACAAGAACTGACCATGTTTTCACCAAGTGGTTTAATAAACTTAAACGGTTAGTCCCAAGTTACACGGTGACGAAAGATGATCTGGTAGTATATATCCGATTAATATTGCTTATGTCTACAACCTGCGATTATGGTAAATAAGGCTTCATAATAACTGAAGTTAAACCACAGATATCACAGAGGTGTTTTCGCTTCGACAGGGCGCTATAAATCGGTAAAAGATGTGAAAGACCTTCTGCTCATTATTCCCAAAATTCTCTCGCTCAGTTCACTCTAATATGATACAACACGAAAGCTGTAAAAGGCGAAAGATTATCATCAGCCAGTTCCATTGTTCACATAGCAAGTCATGTCAGGAAACAGCAGAAGATCTGTGTCAAGTTTCCTCATTCGGGACATAATATGCGTTGTAGGTTTGTAGCTACTGGATTTTCTAAGGTTATGGCTGCGCCCATCATTTCGCACTCGCCAATTTTACGCTACTAACGTAAAACGGAATGGGACGCATTAAATATTCTAAAGTGCGGATTGACTGCCGTAGAGGACTGAATGATCGTCAATTGTTGTAGATTTCTCACAAATGGATTTATGTTCACCGGATTCTGTAGTATTCATGGAAATTAGCAACTATACTACTGTAACATACAACCCAAGTAGCAATAATTCTTGAAAAACTTGTTAACTCATGGAGAGATCATTGAAAGCACCTACTTATTTTGCAGATAATTTAATGTCATTTCTAGAGTAGTTTTATTTGTACTACCGATTCAGATCTATGTAACGAAGAATTCCATCAAAGTCAAATAAACATTGTTAATTAGTTACTTGTTTCTGAGTTAGCGTTTATGGAATTCTGCTTAATATTTTCGATGAGTTTACGAATTCTAAGCGAAGTGGTTTAAGTAAAACGCGAACTTTAACGTTTCGCATCAGCGGATTATATGAATTAAAGTGTCTAAAGCCATCTCGTGAGCGGCACATCACGCCCTGCCGTTGTTGTTGCCTTACAACCGGCAATTTTCAACTAGCTGTAATTTGCCTGAACCCGTGTTCATTATTCAATTTAAGGTACACAACCACCACTTAAACGTAACCTCGTTCTACTCAATTTCTTTTTAAACAATTCTGATGTTGTAAATTGTTTTGCAGTCAAAGTTAATTGAATGTTGATGGGTTCAAAGTTCGCTGGATTTTGTATAATATGCCTGATATTTTATTTTATATTGCTTCGATTAAAATTAGTCTGGGACCTTTATGTCCCACAGATATGCATGAGAACGACTAAACGGAGCATGGAAAAGGAAGGATTGTTAAGAACAGCATGTTGGTTCGACTTCAGTCTAAATTCTGTCTTCGGCCAGATGTCTCCAGACGCAAGGCTGCAGAGTCTACTAATCAAATACTAGTTGAACAACTGCACCGAGTTGACATTGAACCGGCGACACTTGGCCGTCGCAGACGAACGACTTTCGTTACCCGAAATGCATTTCGAAAGGTTGTGAAGTGCACTGTGCAGCCACCGTGTACAAGGTGCGCGTGTGAGTCGACCGTGTCACGCCACCCGTTACGACCAATCGCCGGCGAGCTTGTCACTAATATTGTTCTCGTATTAAACTATGTGTAATACGTAAGCAAATCTTGAATGTGTGTGACTGACTCATTACAACTGATGATTTGTACTTTTTTCCTACACTACGAATGTGTTAAATACGTGTAGTGTCGTAGGCGTGTAGTTAATGCGCATCAATTGATAGGATTTGAATACAGCTAATCGATCAGTCATGGTTGCTATAATTATAATTGTCTACAAAAAAGAAGCATCTAATTGTAATACTTGTCTTTACACAATATGTTTAGAATATCTTTATAGGTATTTTTTTTTGTAGGCAATAAAATTTTTATCCCTCCAGGGCCTCTAGTAATCCTTGCATCCTTTAAACTAGACCATATCAGCGCTAAACACTGCTGTAGGTTGTAACAATGTTGTAGGTTGTGAAAATATATTTCAACGTTTAAAACACACGTATAATTTAATTAACCAGGAGTTAGTGTTGAGAAATGGACGGACTCGATCTACTTATCTATGTCTATTGATGAATCTCTGTCATAACCTGATTTATATTTATAACACTTTCAGCTTGGCAATAGTAGTTCTGCCTTTGAAGAAATTTTCTTTGTGATGTAAAATAATATTACTAGTCTATGCTATCGGCAGTGACATCAAAATAACAGTAATAAAGACGCCAACGTTACAGAAAAGACGCGCATGAATAGAGTTCCGGGGAAATTATCATAGGAAGTTATAAAATATAGTTATGGTCGACGGTCTGTAAAGGAAATGGTGACCACGTGCCATCCTACGTCCTCATTACCAATTTTTTGTATTTCATAATGTAACTATTTGTAGACGTATATTTAATTAATGTTACTACCTTTATATTTAATATGAACTCCAGAACAAGTGTTGCAATGACCTACTTTGCGACAACTAAATAATTGCAGAATGACAAATTGTCCAGATTAGTAATAACAAGATCTCATTAAAAATACATGTAAGCCTTGTATACACGTGGGATCAGAAGTATTTTAGACTATTATGAAAAGGTCTGTTGGTTAATTAAATCTGCACATTCTGATCTGCATATTCATTAGCGGTCATAGAGTATGTGAGTATGAGACAAAACCAAATTATGGCTACAAATATTAACCGTGGTCGTGGCTGTTAAGCCGGAAATGGTATTTGTATAGGATAAAAAGCTTCGGTGGATTTGGAACTAGACAGTGTTTGCTTACACTACACTATATATAGTTGCTTACACGCGCTTAGCAACTGATGGAAAGCTTCCGTACATAATTTTGAAATTTCCAAAATTTCTTTCTTCATACTTTAAATAAATATTACTAGGCATTTTGCCCAAACCGCAGAGTTCGATGAACGAGATCTTTTCACTCGAGCTCACATGTAAGATAATTTTGGTTATGTCGAAGCATCGCGAAATAAGAAATCATAAAAAGGAAGAATAAAACGGATGAGTAATTTCAATCATTTTCATGATGGATTCACTTCGCCAAATAATGCTCTTGGCGAAGCATTACTTTAATAAATGGTTGCGGTGATTTCAAGGGTCGAGAGCGCTCGATTATGAGTGCAAATGCGCATACGTGCCAAATTGCAAAATAACCGGTTCCTCGCTAGGGCCATAAAGTTATTTCATTATTGTAAGTAAAGAACGAGTCGGTCGAAATCGAGGGGCTTTAAGTCGGTAACTTGACGCACAACAAAATTTAGTAGGAGTAATTGAACTCGACGTGCGTTGTTATTATTTCCCCTAAAGTTTGATGGCGGGGGTAATTATTTTGGGGTTTGCTCGCAAAAGAAATAATACGCGACGTTGTTTACGCTCGCAATCGCCGCCGGCGATCGGGTCGTCATTAAAGGAGGTCTGACATCACCGCCGAAGTTACACGGGACATTGTTGTTATGCGCGGCACCGGCCGAAGGAGAGAGATGGGTTATCGTTTATCGCCGACCGACGGGAATATTAAAAGGCGTCACATCGCGATACACGCTCATACATTCGTATTGTTTTGCATACGCACCAGCGCGAGCATGTGAGTATGTACGTACATACACAATGCGCGGCGAATTTTGAAGTTCATTGCCACCGGGCCCCGATTGCAACGATTCGTCGCTCCATTGGCTTCAATGCGAACAATTTTGCACGCATTGTGTTAAATGATCCGTTGATTGGTCCACAAATGGACGGTCAATTAGGAGTTTTGACAAAGTGGTTGCGTTTAAATTGTGGTGTTTATATTTCGATCACATCGACAATATTGCGAAACTTTGTATGCATTTCATTAAAGTACAAACAAACACTACGTGCTAGAGCACAAAAAATCTAGTTAAAATTTAAATAAACAACGTTTCGTCGTTGTATAAAGAGACTTCATCAAAACATTGAGTGCAAAACCAAACAACTGCCATGAAAAGTGTCGAATAAAAAAATAGACCAGTTTATTTTGTTGCGAACAACACTCGTTCGAGCTGACGAATAAAAAAAGTTGCAAAAACTGTATGTATGCTCATGTTTGCGTGATCGTGTACGGTGGTGTTTGCGTAAGCTAATCACAATCAACAGCGATGAGAAAATTTCGAAAGACCGAAGTACAATATAGTTTTGTTACGAAGCTGCAAAATGTTAAAGAATTTGAAAGCTTTGAAACAGGCAAAACTTTGACGAAAACACACAAGTCCCACTAAAAGCTATAGAATTTATTGTAAGGAGAATTAAATACACCTTTGAAAGTACTTTTCGAGGTAAGTAATTATATCAAGGAATGATAAAATTAGCTGAGTCATTATTCTAAATCATTCCGTCGGGTTGCAAATTCTGTATAAACATGAATTGCAAAATCAAAACATAATTTGCTTACAAATTGATATAATAATAATATATAATCACTACGATGAAGTAGTAGGTAGACGATGTAACGGCAAGAACGCAGATTGCCTATTGTCTACGTTGGTGAAAATTGAATCCCATCGAATAGCAGTACTATGACATCGATTTCCGCTCTACATTATGCGTACTATGTTTTCAATAAAACCGACGCCATATTGAAACGTCTCGATAGATCCAAATGACATCTGCCTCAAGTCTCTGACATTTAGGTCGAATTAGTTGTAACGCTAACTGTATTTTCAGACGATTAAATTATTGATCTCGATTCGTTACCGGTCGAGCAAATTGAAACTGGTTATAAAAACATTTCGTACCTAAACTCTTCGGCTTAAATAAGAGGAGTGATGTCATCCTTTTTTGCCAGCACTTAGTAACGTTAATGCGAGCTGAATTGCTTTTTGTTTGCGCTCAACAGATGGTACTCACAATGATTCGTTTGCATTTAAATATACACTACTATACGTACGATATTTATAATAATGTACTCATACCTACGCGCTTGTCGTCGAGATGTGTGCAGGTGTTAAACACAAAATATTAAGCCACCGAGAACAGCTTCACGACAAATTGCGACCACATTCCTCATTACCGAGCTGTCGTTACGAAGTTTATATGTAAGTTTACTTATACACTTACCGACTTTATGTGTGTCATCTACACTGGAAGACTTGTCGGAAATTCAAGTGATGTGCAAATAATGGTTGTGAAGTAAATAAGATGAAAGGTCTGTCTTGTAATTTTACATCTCAAGTTATATTTAAAAAGAGATATAAATAAAACATAAATCATTTACAGGAAGATACTTGCGTCGATGATCGCATTTGGCTCATGGCGACACGTATTCTCGTTTGGAGCCAGAACCAAATCGATTGGAACCGTGAAAAGTGGTACGATAATGTGCCAATTGACGATAGAGAAATGCTATTTATTACAGAGAGTTAAGGTTGAAAATTGAAGTCAAAATGAAAGAGTCGGTAAGCTAATTTAGTTAAAATAAAAATTGACAGGAAGGCATCCGTCACTCGGGTGCTACTGACGCTCGAGCTCATTCTGAGAAAACCGTAATAACACAGGTATTTTTACGTACCTTAGTGGATAAATAATGCCATAGTCGTAAGTCGTTATAAGAAAAACATCCTTAGATATAACGATGAACAATCGCTAGGTATAAAGTTGGCAAGACATTAGTATTTAAGTACTAAGGAAAAAGGAATATCGGAGCATAAAATGGATTTGATACCGAAATCTCAAGACATGTATGTAGGTATACCTAAATAGGTAGAGCTTGAACAATAAAAACAACTAGTTTTAAATATAAATCGCATAATTGCGAGAAGGTGTCACGGGAATATCAATCAATTTTATCGCTGCAATAGATATCAGTGGCAATAAAGTGGAGTAATAAAAATGGACGACCATAAAGCAACTTGCGTGAGTCGCTCATTATTTAAGGGAAACCATAAAAACTGTAGCAAAACAAACAATAAAGACCACCGCAATGAGTTAACCGCAGTCGGAAACCACGCGGTGTCCTGTTGCCACTAAAAATACATTTAATGTTCGTAGCTGAGGTACAGCGGGATTGTTTGAAATTTACACCGACAGATCTCAAGAGGTTTTTGCACCAAGATCTCGCAACTCATATCCTAAAATATTCACTTTTGCACTAAAATAGTCGGTTTTATGATTTGAGTTTCCGTTTCTCGCAATATTTTGACAATCTCCTTTAATGTTGTCTCATAAACTTTAAGAATAACGTTTCATTGCTTATTTTAGAATCAATCTTGCACTCTCTTGTACCACGTACAAAATAATCGTTACCCATTAGGGAGATAAACACGGGCCTGTAGAGTGCAGAAGGTGTAAAATTATGAAAAAGAAATAAACCAATTAAGAATCAAATCTTGTCTTCTATTAATTGTCTTCACGTCTTATACTTGTTTCAGTTGCAATTCATCTTGCACATGGTTTATGACTACCGTTTCTGGTGTTTATACTAACATTAACGTTGATGTTGGCTATTAGTTAAATGTGTGGCCATTATTTCATATTAGAGTTAGTTGCGGATTACTTTAACGACTATTTTACGACATGTGGGTGTATTTGCGACAAAATGCAGTAACTCCAAGATACACTGGCTTAATGTGTTCGTTTGAGTTATTCACAGGACATAACACGAACAAAGAGACTACTGAAGATTCACTTCGACCAAATCAGAAGTAGAGTTTCTGTTATTTATTTTTAGAGTACCTACGCCTCCATCGTCGAGAATTTTTGCCTCACTGCTGGCCATGGGTTCCTACTTCCTATCCATTCTGAGAGTAAAGTTTAACCGATAGTCCTTCACGCTAGCCACGTGTAGACTGGTAGAGTGCACAAAGCTATGAGAACTTCTCAAGTATGTAATGTTTCACTTCACGCTTAAAGTAAACTATTATCAATTTCTAATAATAGACTCTGGAGAGACCTGAAATTCAAACTCAGGACCCCAGATAAGAGGCCAAATTTCAAACAAGTAGGCTATCACCGCTCTCAGTGTTGGGTCTCATGAACCGATGAACTCCAACCGACCGCAGAGCGGTCACGTCACGTCAGATATACCTACTGACATGAGCAATCTTTTCAATATAATTATAGATACTAACAAAACAGTGCCAACACGAATTGCTTTGAATATAAACAAAGTTTTCATATTTATGTAAATTAAATGGACAGCTTTTACTTTGCATAAAATTACAAGTAAATTAAAATTATGCTTGAAAAATATGTCAGAATTGTGTACGTATCATTAATTTGTCATTCCAGACTTGTGGCTCTCAGCTAATGCCAGATTGTCTGTCACGCGTGCCGGTATCTTGGCATCAGCCTACCTTCCAATAAGATGCTAATGTATTACTTGGCATACACAACCGTTCAGAGTTCAGCCTATCGGATTTCTTCATTGTGTACAGTGAATTTATCATTGTTCCCGACATTATTTCTCGGATCCCTTGTTTTTCTGAAAGGTGCTGCTGAAACGGCGTATCAAATTAGCATTGACCTTCAGTGTTCCGGTGAGCGAAACAGAGGAACATTTGCGGTGTGAAATTTAAGAAACGGCCGGCAGATAAAATTACTCGTTAATGGAGAGAAAAGTTAGGCACTACTCAGCTCCGGTCGAATTCATCGCTTCCATGAGCGTATTGAAATGAGTTCTTCCGGAAACGGAATTGCATACGATTCACAAGCGGACTTATTGCCCGCCACTTGCCGGCAAAGCGTGAGCCGGAGACGCGAGGAGTACTACGGTAGAGCGGAACGGAATGCGAGGGAAAATACGTCCAGCGCCCGTGACCTAGGGTTTTGTTTGCGATGCGGTGGCCGCCCGAAAGCACCAGACTGCCTGTCGCCGCGGCTGCAAAGCGAGACGGATCGATCGATAAGCGGCGCGAGGGAGCGGGACGGAGGACGTAGTATCGCGCGGTGTAAAAACTCGGCGTGCCGCGGTGCGTGACGTGGGCCGAGCGAGCATGAAGACATAAAGCGAACTTTATGATGATCAATGACAAAACGCTTTTCGTTAGACCTATTATACATGACTACTTCACTACCTTTCAACAGACAATCAAAATGATACGAGCATTATTCTTTATAGACTCGCTAACGGATGAATGGCTTGAATGAAGATACATTTGCAGTGGACCATTTAATATGAATTCATCATATTATTAAAGATGGACTGTATTTTTGTTTTTATAGCGAAACATAAATTTTAGGGGCCGACTCGAAACTCTATTTCAAGATAAATTATGAATCCAATTTACTTAAAAATTATTATATTCTACAAATCATTCAATTATTAGTACATAATTATATGATATCAACGTTATGGCAGCAATATCTTTATTTACAATGCAGTTAGATTAGCCTTAATTGTGTTTATTATAGTTGAACGAATATTGGATAATTTCTTGATTAGCAACCTTACTTCTTAGCAAAATACATAAATGAAATAAACTTTATTGGCTACTATAAACAACTCACATATGTATGCTTTTTGTTTATCAATAATATATTTAGAAATAAAGTTGTACGTAATCGGGGCATTAACGGCATTAAAATTCGTTTCGTTGGATCATATCAGAATATCGAGGCTTAACGGTATCTATGCTAAATCGCTTAGACACAATATGTCAATATTGTCAATACGCAATTGACAGCTAACCCATAAAATAACGATAGGCTTATCTCATAATCGCATCGCGTGTGCAGTGAAATCGTTTAAGTGCACGGAGCGGGCTACGTCACTTGCGCGATCGCGACAGACAAGGCGGCAGCGGGCATGCTAATCGAGCGATGTCATAAGTCTAGAAAGGTTTGGACTAAAAAAATATATCAAGACGGCGAAAGTATCGTAAAACTGTCACAACACAACAATCTGAAAGCGTTTTTAGCATAAAATGCAATATAAACGAAACGCTTTTGGTTCGCGATATCCGCCATATGTATAAACGAAGTGACGCCGGCCCGAATGATATCACCGACATAAGCGGAGGTAACGCCGATTGCCATTTTGAAATCAAGAGGCGTGATGCAATTCGTATTTGTAGAAGTGGTATGAGAATGTTAACATTTTTAGTAAGGATTAACCATAAAAGGCAAGAGTTATTTATTATTTATAAGTTTATATATTTTAATGATTTACTATATGTTTTTATATAAGAGGAGGTGCGTCTTTATGTAACTGATGAGCACATTCTTTACAAAAGCGATTCAAGCAAGATAATATGTATCAGACGACCCTGAAATTTTAATCATTTTTTATATGAGTGAACTAGTGAACGTACTAAATTTAATAACATCCGAAGAACTTAACAACTAATTTAGGGTGAAAGTGCTTTAATAAAGGATATTAAACCGGCATCTACTAAGCAATCAAGTTTCAACCCCTACGCTATCAGTACTCAAATAGAAGACTTCGGAATTAAATTTGAATAGGTATGAGTAGAACATTTTTTTGATATGCTTCAAATGCCATCTGTAAGCGGTGACTATTGCTAACTCTTTTTCGAAGAGGCCAGAAATAGATTTATGAGGACGGATGTCAATATGCTTTTAACTTACGTTGCAATTATTGGCGTACTCGTAAATCATCGCTTAAACAAATTGACGTAGCAAATAGGTAACTTTGATGACGTGTCGATGAGCTCACATAACATTCTGTATGACAATTTATCTCCTCTTAGCGGTTTTGCTAAAATAATTTACGTAAGTGATGTCATAAATTATGACTAACTTTATTAAGTCATTGAAACTTGGGTGCTGGTTTAAAATTAAAGTTTTTTACACTTTACTATATGTAAAATGTGTATGACAGTAAGAGAATGCGCGGTCCATGAACATTTTCAGACTTAAGTTATACTTAACATCATAATCGATCAGATCCGAAGGGCAGTCCCTTGGGTAAAAACTTTCAACCAGAAGAAAATTCCATTGCATTAAAAATTAACATTGCTTATAAAACGAAATCTCATAAAAATATTTTGATGTTTGTTCACTATAAATGATCTATAAAATAAAATATCTGTTAAAATGTCACCTCAAATCATACCGTCATCAATAATAAGTGTGAGACAATTTATTACTAACGTTCTTACACTACGGTATTATTTACCACAACAACAAATATTATTACACATTATTTTATAACGACCCATGACACCACACGGTGGGAGTGAATGATATCACTCCCGATGACATCATACAAAGCTACCTCTTGAAAGCAGCCACAAAACGGAAAATAACAATTTATTACTATGTGATGACGAGGTTAAAGTGTTCGTAAATACAAATAAAAATTCAAAAAATTACTATTTTGGAACATAAAATAAAATAGGAAATAACAAGATATTTTTGCATACATTAAAGTGAATGAACTGTTAACTTGAAATTAAAATTGCATTCATTAACATTAAATAAATTATTTAATTTTGGAAGTAAATAGACGAGGTACGTATAAACAATAGTTAAAAGGACTATATGTCGCCTGAGGATCGATCCAAGACAAATAAACAAGTATTACTTAAATGGCATAAGGCAATGGTGCGTAAGTCGCTATGTGGCAATGCCTCGGATTGCTTTGAAAGTCGATCGTTAATGACAAAACAGCAGAATGAACTAACGCAGTAAAAACCCTTCAAGTTCCACTGCGAACATGAATTACCTACTTATAAAGTAAATTAAGTATTGCATTAGGTAAGCGTAGATGTTGAAAATGGAAAGGCACTGAAGCCGTAGAATTAAGCTTATTTTTAAGTAGGTTAAGTACGACTTTTATACATAATCCGGACAATAATGATAGTGTGCCTGATCTTTGCAAGTGATAAAGCTTATCCGACAGATCAAGGAATAAATTTCTTTAATCCTTAATAACATAAGTACAGACTAGTTTTGAATTTGGAAATTTTCAAGATGAAAATGTGCACGTAAATAACAGTGGAACCAGTTCAAGAGAATGACACAAGCCCACGCGGTTCGTTTTGGAGCACTTATATAAATCTCGAGCAGCTGGGTGTTTTTATAGTGCGTAAAACGGGTTTAAAAATATTTCATATATTAATTTATCAAACGGCAAGACGTTTCGCGAGGAATTAGTGCCGTGAGACGGTCAACACGGGGTTACAACATATTCAACGCGTCGTAGATTATCTCAGGAGAGCATAAATCAGAGGATGACGACGTATGTTGCGCAATTACTAGGCACTACACTTTTCATACGAAAACGAATAGCTAAAGTGACTCATATATCGCATAACCTCATGTTGGAACAAAGTCAACAATAAATTGACACAAGCTAATGTACATATATGGACGCAGTTAATTTCGGAGAAATCAAAGCATTTTAAATGATGTTAGTCATATTCATCGGAAAAACGATAATATTGTTAAATATGGTCACATTCAGAAGTAAGATAAGCGGAATACAGTTAATTCTCTGGAATACATACCCTTTCAAGTACTGCCGATGACATAATTTTAACATAATTAGTTCTATATTAAAAACTTTAATAGCCTGACACCCAATCGCCTCATTGCTTACATTGGCTTTCATTATTTTTTGTTAATTGCATACTATTAATAATTAAAAATTAGTAAAGTTGCCTATTAAATTACTTTCGCAGGTCGAATACCCAAGGATGGACGTAGTAATCACATGATTGGCTTTCGTACTATATCTACGCGGAAATATCGAATTGCTGTTCTTATCAAGTGAGCTATTGCCAAATATGTACAAGCGTTATATAATAGGGCACAACGATAGACCGAAGGGCAGCGCCACTTATCGCCGGTTACGCAAAAAGAACAAACATGGGAGCAGCTGTAAACAGAATTATTAGCAATGATAACCAAAAGGGCGAACAAACATAAACGAATCCTTGAACGACATTTGAAAATTTAATGAATATTTTGGGTAAATAAACAAAATGCACATGACAACAGAAATTTACGTAACGCTATTTGAACAATTAGGAACGCTGGAGATAAACTCGTGGTTAAGATGTAGGTTACCAGCTCAAGCGATCGGCGATAGCGGTATAGGCATTTTTATGTGGAACAAATTTGATGACCACATTCACAACCAAGGCCGAAACGACGAAATAGACAAAACAAGCATTGTAAAACAAAGTAACGAATAGGTTTAAACGATAATGCGCTCAGATAAACTTGTCACGTATACACGATGTAAATCAAATGTATTGACGTTAATGGATAATGAGCCATTAATGGCGGGATATGTAAAAGCTATCACGAGATGTCCCACAATTGACGTCAATAGGACACGTGTCAGGTGACCTTAGACCTTATTACTCTAAGCATCCGGATAGCTCAGCAGCTAGTTAGCGGAGATTTAGTTGTCTCTCGCCACATAAATACACAGATATCCTGTTTGACCCCTAACTTATGGTCCCTACAAAGTAGCGTGGAGATTGTGCTTCGAATATTAAGTAGAGACATTGAAATTATACCTGATGAGATGGCTTTTGATAGGATTAAAGTTGCTCTTTGTAGTTGTGGTCGTGATGGGACAAATTACGAGTTCGGCAAGAATTATGTAGTGTACGTGGGTATCCAATTGTACAGAGATTATCAATAGATCAGTCCAAAGGCACCTTGAAAACACTTAGTGAATACAAATATCATGACATTAATGCATTTTTTTAAAGTGGCTATATAAAATACTTTTAAGGTAGAGGAGTCCCTCTATAAAATACTTTTAAGGTAGAGGGACTCCTCTACCTTAAAAGTATTTTATATAGCCATATATAATATACTTTTAAGGTACTATAAGGATGACTATCCTTGCTCCTGACAAATTTTGCATTTGCAACATTAGCTTATAAGATTTGCGATACTAGAGATGGTACCAGTCGTAAAAGCATAATTAGAGCTGAGGTACAGAAATGTCTAAAAATTCCAACCTTCGGGTCAATACTCCAACGAGTAGTGCGGTGGAGGTAATCGCCTCACGTAGCCGCCAGAAGGGAGATTTATTTACAATTGTAATAAATGCAGATAAGTCCTTTTTACACTTCGTACTCCCTAATGTCAAATTAGTAGGAGTGGAGACGGCACTAGCCAACTGTTACTTGAAAATAACAGGAGACTACTAAGTGGCAGAACGTGCTTGGAGTTCGGGCTCAGTAATTACAAAGAGTCGACGAGTAGGCACTGAAAAATCTCACTAGTTATCTAGCTTTGGCTTGTAGCTTCATTTGCTATCACTCATTCAAGTGCGATAATGCCACAATCAATATACAGACATTATTATGATAGAGAGACTGAAGAACATTTTACAATAACTTAGTATAATTAAGTCTGCTACAAAACGCATGATTACATGATAGTTAAATTTCTAATAAAAAAATATTTACTGGAGCTTATTGCCAGAACGTGGTTGAATAAAAATTCTTTACGTCATTTCGTGATGTTAAACATTTGCATATAAGATAATAAAAATATGGAAGGTGACTACAATCTGAATGTCATTGAAACAAACAATATCTCATCCGAACATAATATCTACATGGCAAGTAAATACACGAGCCTTTATTTCATTGGACATTCTCAAGCGTCGCTGGTCTACAATTACCACAACAGGTAAATAACGTTATTATTTTACGTAATCTTTAGTGGTTTAACTTGATTGATTCATAACCTGTATTCTGGCTCAATTCCTACGTTCACTAGGTGTAACCGACTTGTTGTACTATGAGCTAGAAAATATAGGTATTTTTGTTTTAACAATTCAATATAAATTTTTTCACTATATCACAGCTCTATAAGTCCACTGCCGTACATAACATGTCTTAAGAAAGGTTATGTCGAAGTGATTTGATTCGTATGCGTATGCTATGCGTATTCATCAACGTAGTATATTAAAAAGAGATTGCACTATTTTGGACTACGCTGGCTATTTCATATAGAAATTTAGTGTACGTACTTAGGACTTATTCCACATGCTTATACCGAAGTTTATATTGTTAAATATAAATAAATAAATATTCTTCCTTCTTCCCCGTTAATCGATCCTCGACGGAGGTGACGGTTCTTCCTCGCTAATCGATTCTAGACGGAGGTGAAACAATTATCTTATTGATCTAGACGCAAGTTATAAAACTTTCCTATAACATGTATATGGCATCTGTACTGTAGGCGGTGTCCTCGTTTTGTTCGCGTCGTATAGAAATACTTTGCCATTTATTCTATTTAGGAGTTTAAGACATAAAATAAATAATATTCTTGTGAATTACTTGAATATTGCTTTTATGCATTTCAATGCACAATATGTAAATGTGACTGTTCGACATTCAGCCGGTAAATATGTAAACTTCTTAATATCATTTATATGTCTGTATGTGTGGACTCTAAGCTATAGTCTAGAGTGGTTTCGACCTTCAACGTTAAAAAAATATATTTATGGTAAATTCCATACTTAGTTACGTGCGTTAGATTATAATTATTAGTTGCTTTAAGGACAGCAGAAAAGTTACACTATGCAATCCAAGAAAGTGAGAAAAATCAAAGTGACACTGGCAATGTGATTTTTATGAGGAGACACTCTCAGCATGAAACAGTAATATGTATATTATGACACTATTACTAAATCAACAACATTATCGTCGCGATTCCAACATCAGGTCAAAGTTTTAAAGCCGCTCGGAGGCTTCATGATTGCAGTTCACAAAAGTTTTGCAACGCAACGTACAGATGTTTAATGAAAGGTATGCAATGCACCGTACCGTTTAGGTAACTTTAATCATATAGTAATAGCAATAAGTTAGTCAACCATGGAGTCGAGGTGCACGACTATCTGTCAGCTCATAAAAGTCTCACATTTCTGGATTCAGCAAAGAGAGAGGTTTTAAGTTATCGTCGTACTTGTATGTGCCTTTAAAACATTAAAGTATTAAATAAATATAGGTACACTTTACCTCATGGTAAGTTTTCTTTAATAAAGGTGTAAGTTTATTTAATAAAGGATCTTTGTTTGTAATTACACCTACTAATTTTATAATGTCTACTACATGCAACAAATAACAAACCATAACATTTTTGCTTAATTCGATAGGGGGAAAGCTAAGATTTAGTTATATTACCCCACCTCATATTTAGCATCGGAAATCTTTTTACGTTTGGATTTGTTCCAGTCATACTCCACCAATATGTTGTATATCATGGTAAGTTTCACCTTCAAAATAGCACACTTCACATAGCTGTTATTAGACAAAAATAGGTGTGACGGTAGTGCCTACGGAGGCGAACGCAAAATTGTTCTACGACTATTTAAAGTAAAAAAATCGCCTGATCTAGGTCACTCCTCCATGCAAAAATAAGTGTTATTATTCTACGCGAAAATCACACAAATAATACTTTTTCATCCTAGTTACAGTAGTTATTATTTATTACTTGCAATAAGAACACCCGCATTACAACAACGATGCCATTCTTAAGGAAAAGTCATACGGTTATGTTTAAAAACAAGTCTTTATAATCTGTCTGCAACCTAGACCTTGGACACTATTGACTTCTGTGTAAAACAGCTGAGGCACTAATAATACTCATATTTCTACCTTACAGGATAACTTTAAGCTTTTTATTGTACACACTGTCTTTTTCCAAATAAATATTACACTGAGTATGTAAGTACAGACTGTTCTGAAAAACCGTATCAGCCTCTGTATAAAGATATAGTATATAAATAAGTAATACCTACTCATGTTGTCGCTGCTATAAAGGATGTAAGTGTGCACTCAATTAAGTATTATATGTTTTATTGAAAAGTAAATATAGAGTGTATTATATTCTACATAATATATTTTAAAATAAATAGAAACTCCTTTTAAGACAGCAAATATATCTACTTATAGTTTTAACTTAATAAGCACACCTATAGGGCTAACCAAATATTTATGTTTCTACCTACCTTAGTCAAGACTGGGATATAACTTTTATCATTACGGGGTAGGTAATAATCTAATACTATACATGTTTACAGGACCAGATTACAGTGACAACGCTAGGGTTAATTGCCCTTTTGGTGCGTGTGTAGCATTGCACCTACATACGTATCTCCTTTTGTTTACTTGTTTGAGACAAGGCTGTGGGAGTTTAATTGAAACAGTGATAAGTACAGAGAACCAACGACGTGATAACGTATGAACGTGTTGGCGTAGATTTTTTTGGGCTCCATACGCCAAAACACCGTTAACGTTAGGGGTGCCTTCGGAAAAATATACTATGTATCTTTATTCTTTCATACGCATACAAAATTATGGAACTACCTAACTTTTTAAAGGTTACATTTAATGGCTATTTATTTAATAATTACCGAAGCTCATGATAAAAACCGCGTTATTGATGAACCACTTTGTATGTTATTATGTATCATTTAATGTGCCAGTTTCGGAAAGTATGTGTTAGATTATAAGGAATTCTTAATGGTTAAAGATTTTTGATGGAAAGACAATTTAAAGAACTCAAAAGGTCAAGACATTGTTACTAAATTTAAAATCTTATCCACCATATATAATCTTATATAACATAGCTGTCAGTAAGTGTTCAACATGGATCAACTTTGTATAAGTGAGATTTGAATGTCATATACAAAACTGTTTACTGTAGTTAGAGAAAACGATGTCACAACAAATTGACAACCCTACGGTTGTTATCTTCGATGTGGACCCGCACCCGTGTCAATGTAAACACACGCAGATAACGATGATAACGCGGCTCAACAAGATGGCAGCCGAGGGTTTATCGACTGAGACTTTGTTGTTACGAGAACCTTCAGCCCTTAGAGCCACACAGACAACACGTGTACGTATTAGGTATAAACAAACCGCCGCTAGTGCTCATCTGTTCATATTTACATATAGTTTTAGTGTTGACATCCACAGATGGCAACAAAGTGATATGCAAATATGTTTTGAATAAATAAATAATTCTAAAGCCATAATTATTCTAAGTAATGCATGTGTTCTTCTGCTTAATAATTGAACTGATTGAATAGCTTAAGACGTACAGCAAATTTGAAACGATAATTTATACATAAGTATGAATCTTTACATAACTTAAAAGAACACTAAGAATGGATTCGTAGAAATATATCTATTTAGAGGATAAATACATTTATTCAACAGTCTTCGTTCACAGAAAACGAAAGCATTTCTATGCATAAATTATGTAACATCCAATATTGTTCCAGTCGAAGAAGATTCCATTGTAAATTAATATTTATCAGATTTAAAAGGAATGTCAAGATCGAAAGTTTGGACGATTTCTTAATCAAACAAAAACGATACATCGTCGGTTTGCGATATCGAGAAATTAAATTTCAATTAAG
This sequence comes from Urbanus proteus proteus, assembly GCA_018251915.1. Classification (NCBI taxonomy): domain Eukaryota; kingdom Metazoa; phylum Arthropoda; class Insecta; order Lepidoptera; family Hesperiidae; genus Urbanus; species Urbanus proteus. Next base: position 32,070 of record DWPV01000163.1, read on the forward strand.
CGTCGCGAATCCAAGCTTTCTAAATCCGTTGACAAAAAAGGCATGGCAAAAGCGTTCAGCGGAGAGTTGAATCGAAAGAACAAACGGCTAATTGAATGGCATCAGTGTCAAAGGGGACATTCGAGGCACGATTACAGAGACAATAAATGATTCATAACAACGCATAATCGCGCTATCGATGTTCGGCGATCGGCGGCGATGCAAGACGAGATACAACTAATGAAGTGACTGAACTTCGATAACATCACATCACAATCGACTATTGTCGTACGCCTTCGAATATATGTGAGAGACATTCGTTTGCGTGCTATTGTCTTTCGGTTTGTTTCCCAGTGGATGTGTGTATCAGGGATGTTATTGAGCTCCGTAACCGTAACCGAAAGTATTAGATATTTGGAATAAAAAAATATCCGGCACCGTAATCGAATCGGATATAAAGTTCTCGAATAATCCCGGAGAGAGGCGGAGTTCAAATATACCTAATATAACAGGTTTTCACCCGACTGAGCCGACATAGTAAATGTGTACGTTGCTTAATGGCAAATAGTAAATCATAGCTTCATTGCATACGTTAATTTTCTTTAAATATTTCTTGAAAATCCATATTCGTAACCGAAACTATCGATAATAACCGAAATAATTTCATATCTGTATCCATATCCAGATCCGAAATTTCATATCCATAACATCCCTAGTGTGTATCGTAGGCAATATTTTCTATCCACCTGTAAATATAAATGACCACCAATAAAAATAAATGAAAGATACTTCGATGACTGTTTTAAGTTTAAATAGATTTTTATGTAATATTTAAAGTTACCATTACTTTAACCAGCATGGTAGATAGAGTTCGAATTTAAGATCCCAAGGAACAGAAACAAGAGCGAAAGAGCTACTAGAATGTTTCAAATCAAGATTTAACGAATTCGATTGTAAAGTGGGCTAAGGACATTGGACCTGAATCCAAAAATAAAAATACAGGATTTTGAAGATAGTGAACATTGATGAAGCAATGGCACTGCAAAGCAAGAAAATTACCTAAAAGTTAAACGGATATAAAACTAGTATAGAAAATATAGAAAGTGCGGAAAGAAAGAAAACGCACGCTTTCCCACAGGAAATAAGCGCTTCTTAGTTGTGCAGCAATTTAGTGTAATTTAAAAAACACTACATCACGTCAGTATAAAAATATAATGCGGAATTTTATACACATCGAAACATCGCAAAAGATATATTGGGCAGAAATAAATAATCGTTGTAACATTTTATTCTGCCAGTGGTTGTAAAACATTAGCGTCCTTGTACCATCACCGCGAACACGGATTTTATATTCACGGGACGATCAAAATGAATTTGGCGAGCGAAAATTACTCAAGTGGACGAGTTGATAAAAATTTAATTATGTGCCAAAACATTACATTACGGTCTCAGGTGACCGCTGGCGGAGTGCCCGCGATTCGCGTAAACAGTCTATTTCAGATCTGCAAGTCAATCTGATCTCTTATTGATATTCTATCGGACCGCCTTTCGACGTCTGTGAATCCACGCGAAGAATGTTAGCCGTATCCGTCCACATATATCAACATATCAATGTCTAATTGTTTAACACTAACAAATTGCCCCAGCCACGTGCGTTTGTAAATGTCTATAACAGCTGATGTTTATGCCGATAGCATGTCAAATACAAGGAATCGAAATAAGGCATTTAACCAACACTCAAAGCACTTTAAGATTTCTATGTTGTGAATATCATTACACACTCAAAAAATGAAGTACAAAATTATCCAGACTCAAAGCTATCTCTAAGTTCTTATCATTAACTAGTCAAAATAATTTTCATGATTTTAAAAATTATAATTGCAAAAACCAATATTGTGGCCAATGTGCCACACGGCTTGTACGTACACGAATAAATTTGTAACAATGAATCAGCTTGCTAATATAAGCTTCAGAATGTGTTTGAAGACAATATATTCAGCAAACCGCGGCAAGATAACGTCCTCAATATGATGCAACGTTGAGTCCACACGAGCCAACACTATGTGGATGACTAATTTTAAATTTAAATCTAGCCTGTGTTTAACCAAGTTATCAGTTGCGGTTTGAAAGAAAACACATCGCATCATCGCACGCCAAACGCTTAGCAAATGTTTGCGTTGGCTCATGACTAATTTGTTGGACATTAAGTAACCATTCGACGAGGTGGACGACCGTCTCTGTTTGTCCAACGCACCGAGGGCAGGTTCAAGTATTTAAAGCGTCGTGAACCAAGCGTCGACAAATTTGATTTACAATGACAACTCTTTTACGAGTGTCGGGCGTAGAATTACAGTAATTCGACACGACGCCCTCGCGACCTCTCGTACTCCCGTCAGCGAGGAGATTTTTTGATGGATTACTCTAGGACGTACCTCCGCCTCGGCAACGAGGTCACCCGTTTCGAAGACATTGTCTTACCTGAAAAAGAAACGGATTTTTTTAGTACAGGGGAAGGTGTTAAAAAAAAGAGAACGAAGCAACATGTTTCTAACAATAACATTATAAATCACATAGAAATAGCACTGGTCCAATAACCACAGAATTTTCCAACGGTGGATCGTCCCACGCGAGCCCGCAAGGTCAATGTTTATACAGCTACGAATATATCTGAGTGTAGCGTGTACACGTGGCCTGATGTCTGTTTAACACTAAATCACGGAACATTGATAATTAGCACTTCAACTAAGCAACCGGCAGGTATTACAAATGATTATTTATTGTTTGCATTTTGATTTGAAGCATGGTTGATACTCAGCTTATCTTGAGTTTATTTGCTAATGGTCAACGATAAAAAAATACGTAAATATTTTCACATTAGCAAGACAGTCCTTACGTCATTGTTAACATATAGTGTTTTTGGGATTAAAACTGTTTGCAATGAGAAACAATATAATAAGTATATAAACTTTGTGTTTGACGAAGATATAATTTTGCTACACAGGTTGGGTGTGAAAAACATCACCAGCATAGTAACTAAGATAAGAAATAAATTTTATTTTTTTCATAGTCAAAATATGTATTTCTCATAGTAAGTAAATAGTAAATGAGTATGCAGTCCACTAAATGTTAAGTGGCCACTATCGCCCATGGATAAATATGCATGGGAAGTAGTGGCAGTTTACGGATATAAATTAACTTAATTAACCCTATGTATGATAATAATCCTACCAGAGGTCACCTATTGATGACCAGATAACACCAGCGTTTAACATTGATTTTATTAGGGAGAAATGAGTGTGGCAGAGGTGCCTTCGGAGTTGAACCACAAAGGGGCCTACCTTCAAAAACTAAAATAATGTGTAATTTATTTGGTCTTCTTGCAGGAGAAAATAAAGCATAGTATTCGTATCATGCTGACCTAAATCTTCATCTGTGAACCTGTCAAATCTAGATACAACTTCCAAAATCATGATCAAAGGATGTTTCAGTTGTCTCAATGGACATATTAAATTTTAAATATATATCCCGGAACTTACACGGGTATTTAACGCAACAAATGAAAGAGCCAATGGCATGTTGCCATTATCTATGACATGTGGAATGGAGTCAGGTGACGATTTACATATCCGGTAAATCGAAATGAATGGCCATTGAGAAACGTGATTCAGAGAGAACCCACCTGATAGACTTGATATAGTTCGTCTTCGTATAAAGAAATGTTATTATTATGTAACGTTGATAAATATATTCTTAGTCTTCAATAATTATTAGTCATCAATAATTAAAAGGTAAAACTGACATTTATGCAAAAGGTATTGTACATATATGATTTGAAAAGTTCAGTGACCTTTCTCTTAATTAAAAACTTAATTAAGTACTAAGACGTTAATTGAGTACCTTAAATGTCGCGTCAGGATTTTTTTTTGGCCTGCGTTTAACATATTCACAATAAGAGAAAGAGTTTATATAATATAATGTCACACGCACTGCTGTTATACGGCAGGTAATTGAATTATATTTTATCCCAATTTTGACAGTGATTTTGATTAAAACGTTTAATACCATCGTTTAAACATTAGATAGTGTAGTGTATGATTTTTATGATAATAATACTAAATATTAAGTTAATAATTTAAAAAGCCCTTAGGAAAAGGACATCTACACCTAAATCGCAGAAACCCTCTTGAAGGCTGCTGACGGACGATAACGGGAACTGCTATCATTTCCTATGCGGGATAGCCAATGACCTGCTTTGACGCTAACAAAGGTACGAGATTCTATTGTGAGAGCAAAAAGATTGATGCACACTGCCATCCTTGCTCAGTCACTATAACCCCCAATAGTTATAAAATGTGTGTTACAAATGATACTCTTTACATTATAATATGATCATCTCACATACCTAAAGATAGTTCGACAAAAGCAGAGGCAATATGATGGTATGAATTTAGAGCTTTCTTAAGTAATACGTTTATTTTAACATTACAATTTTAACCGAACACTTTATAAGCTACTAGTTTTCGCCCGCGGCTTTGCTCGCGTTAAATATTAGATTTGTATACTTCAGGTGTAGTTCTAATGCAATTCAATCTTATCAAGT